>WOGZ01000007.1:73338-314018 GCA_009733775.1 Alectoria sarmentosa
AATTCCCGAAAAAGAAAAAAACCCCCCCCCCCCCCCCCCTCTCAACAGGTAAGTCAAGCCACGACGACGCTATGATGTACCCATGCCTTTCTGGCGGCCTATCTTGACTCCACGAGACTGTTTCACCAAACATTCGGAGCTCGCTCGGATATCAATCCTACTCGCTTCCGACTGTGAAGATAAAACAACCATAGATAACATCGACAAAAACTCCACACTTTTATATATTCTCCTTTCTTCCACTCCTTTGGTCGAGCAAACAAATCACATGGCGGGCTTTGATGAGGGGGATTGTTCACATGACTGCGGAGATGTGATGTGATGTTGCGAGTTCTTTCTTCTTCTCAAGGCTATGTATAAAGAATCGAGCGCGCGCGCCAGCCCCGATCCCACCGTATTGCTGCAGTGGGTGGGGAGAATGGAATAATTACTTTATGCCATTTTTGTACAGGGTCTTGGTGGCGTGATGTTGACTTTAACGCGACGTTGCCTAAAGTCGAGGCAGTGGGTTGGTTATAGGGTAGCGACTATGTATCGAGTGAAGAATTGGAATATGTTTTCGAAATTTTGGCACCCCAATTCATCCCCGTTGCCTCGTATTTCGAAGCAGCTGATCTTGTTGTTGTGTAAATGACGTGGTCCCAGAGAGCTCTGGAATTATTAATTCATCTTTTTTGAATATTACAATAGAGTTCTTTTTATTTTCATGTCCCGTAAAACTGACTTCACAATAAAAGTTCAATTTCCTCACATATCGTACACACATGAGCGTCACGGAAGCAAACAGCTATACATATACCTGATTGAATCGTTTCAGTGCTAGGATCAGCAGCAGTAAATAAAGGCCAATATACTCGAATACATTATCGTGCCCCAACGCTAATTAAAATCCCCATATCTATACGACATGATCTGAAGTATTGAAAATCACCTGAATACAGCTGTGTGTGTCTGTGGGCTGGTGAGATATAAAATCCCTGCGACTCTAGATGAGAATCTATTCGAATGAAGAAGAAAAGAATACGGGCCACCGACCTCCTCGTACTTAATTGGCAAACGGCCATCATGGGAAAGCGCAAGTGCCATACATACCCAATCGCCATGTAAATCATCGACATGACCCCACAGGAACAGTCCAGCAGGCCGAATACGAACCCACAGTCCCACTGTCTCGATCAAGAGACATCGGGTTTTTACTCGTGGAAATCGAGCATCAAACTGATACTGAAGCTTCAGAGCAGTCAGTCTGCTCTAGGGTGGTGGACGACACAGGTACAGTATGGACATTCCTGAAATCAGATGGTGGATGGAGGCCATCGAGGATGAGGATATCGACGGGTAGATCGTTATCCTGACTATGATGTCGATGGCTAAAAGGTGCCGGGGGCACGAGCGAGGATGGATGCTATTGAGTTTAGGTAGGGATTGAGGGGCAGCGAACATCTCAAGCACGGGTTGCTCGCAGTAGAGTTTGCTGGCGGCGAAATGCTGGGATTGAGGAACCCTACGGGGCTGAAGAGACGGGAAAGGCTATGAGGAGATCGATGTCGGCATCTACAGTTTCGGAGTGTATTTAGCAATGGATGTCCCTCGTCTCTGGGTCTCTATCACCGAACTTTTCAGCACCACTCTAGTAGCATAAAGGCAGAGAGTCAGAGAGCGAGGATTCGAGTATCACGGGCAGCTTCGCATGTGTTTCAGCTCTGACGGCTTTTTAGACAGAGGGCGGGCGCGATTTGATTATACGACGACTTGTGATTTGCCTAGATATCGTTTGAGGCTTCTATTTTCCGTGTCTCGTGATGAAGACCCCCTGACATTTGATATATTGACGGCAATGCCTCGCCGCACCCACCAAAAGTCAAGGTTGGGTTGCACGGAATGCAAGCGGCGGCATATTGCGGTAGATTCGCAATACAGCATGGAGGCTTAGCATCAATCGGACATGTCACAACACGTAGCTCCGTCAGGATCCACCTCTAGGACCTGCCAATCATACCGAATATCCTGCGCTTCTCTTAATGTTGCGCAGATAGCTTGAGCGATCCGCTCGAAATTACTTGTCGCGAGGGCTATTATGCTGGGACCTGCGCCGCTGAGACAAACTCCCCTATGTGACTGCATTAGATGATGATCAAGATAGAAGGAATTAAATTATCATTTTTTGGAGGTTTCAGACTTACAATAAACCCGGATATATTTGAGGCGTAAGATTCTGTAAAACTTTTCCAAAGCCAGGCACTAAATCCGCTCGATATGGTTGATGGAGCCGATCGCGCATTGCTTCCGAGATTTTTGCGGGATTTAAAGGTGTTTCACCTAAGAGAACGGGAAGGAGAGAGCAGCGCTGTGTATTAAATACAACGTCTTCCCGTGAATAGGTTTTCGGGAGCCGCCCTCGCGCTTCTACAGTATTGAGATGGAAGTCTGGGATAACGACCACTATCTTGATGTCGGAATTCAATCGAAAATGGTGGTAGCTTCCGATACCCTCAGGCGGCGCATCTAGACTCTTGGACAAAGTCTCGCTAGGTTCACTAGGCGGTATCTGCATCTTCATGAACGCGCCGATGAATCCGCCAAAGCAGGCTGCACCGATGTTGTCTGGGTGACGCTCCACCATTAGGCAGTAATCAAACATCCTCTCCTTAGATAGATGTAAATGGCCAATCTCGTTACCCAACATTACGCCGGCAACGACTGCAGCAGCTGATGACCCTAGACCTCTGGATAAAGGGATACCTGAGTTTATATATATCCTGGTGGCAGAAGGGAAGCTAGAGTATGTTTGGAGTCAGCGTAGGGGTTGTAAAGCAAAATCTGAAACCACCTCCGGAGAATGTAACTGACCCTCCTATTCCGTGAGATCTCAAGACATATAATGCAACTTTAGTGACCAAGTTCTCGTCAGCGGCACGGCTGAGACTGTCTGCACCTTCGCCTTCGCATATGATCTCGCAGTTCCACGGAGCCGAGGTTTCTCGAGGCAGCTGCTCTATTCGGAGCTCGAGACAAATGCTGAATTTCTGGGAAGCAGAGGCCGACTTCAAAGCAAGCCCGAGAACGTCAAAGCCGGGTCCTAGACGGCCGTGAGTTTGGACGTGTAGGAAGGATGACTTGGTGCAGACAGACCTAAATTGGCGCTCGAACCAGGTACCCTAATTTTTTTCATCGCAAGTTCCCTTTTCAATCGTGTCGGTTGATTGTTGTTGAATGTTACGCCATTCGCAAACTAGATAGACCGTTATATCTGATCGAAAATTTTCGCGTTTGTCGATTAGGTAATAATGGTCTCAACGCGATGCGGGCCGAAAAAAATTCCGCAGCTAGTCCTTATATGGCATAGTGGCTTAATGAGATAGATCCCTTCGATCCTTCTGCAGCAGACTTCTCGATAGATTCATCATCATCCTTGTTACCCACAACAATGCTACCATAGTCATTTGCACGTGGAGGGTTTAGGCAGAAAGCACAGTAGACCATATTGATCTGAAAACCACCAGCTTGCTTTTTTGACGCCTTTCTATTCCTTGCTTGCGCCGGCGCTTGAATTCACGGCAATGATGAGGAAGGCTCAGATTGGGACAGTAAAAATCTAGATTCTGACGTTTCTATTTTGCTCTAATGACCTGCTGGCGGTGGATATGTGCAGGTTGCAGGCGGTCTTGACGAGAGGGGTTCTCGCCCCAAATGCTCGCTGTCTTTTTTGGCTCTTGCTTGTACGGTCTGGATTTATGAAATCGGGTATTCGGATTGAAAATTTCAGGGGCATTGCTACCCATAAGAGGTTCTTGAGGGATGGAACGCCGTGATGGCATCCTGCATAGCGATAGACTATGACAAAATTGGCAGCATCCACTGCGCCATACTGTTCTTGCATCAAGCTCACAACCATCACTTCGGCTGGATGATCGTTTTCGGCCGCGTCTTCTGGTTGTGCGGGTAGTACGGCAGATATCTTGACGTCTGTGATTATGAGTCAGTCGGCTGTGCAGGATCAATGCATGACATAAGCATATAAGGGATTGCTTTATCTACTGTCGAGCCCCTGCGACTGTCAACAGTATTCTGGCTACTGAATGCGAAGAAGGGGTAAACGGATTCTAACGGTCAGAAGATGAAATTTGAGAATGTGCGACTGGGAGATTCCAGCCAAATCGTCGAGGGCTCGTCGGAATCCTCATGATCGAAAAAAGCGATTCCTCTGCCGGTAAAAACCAAAAGGTCCGTGAAAATTTTCCTTGTCCTCTTCCCTTCCGAAATGAACCATCAAAGGGGAAAGCACTCCAATTTCAACATGTAATTCGAGATTTTTCGGTCTTTACGTACAACGGCGTTTGGGCCCGAGATCGAACTCGCTGCATGCTATCATTCTTTACGAAGGCCAAAATTGGAACAATGTAGAAGAGCATGAGAATCCTGAAGGTGATGGATTACCGTGAGTCCACCATGCCAACTCATGGGCCTGGGCGAGGAGAGGATCTGAAAGCCATGACGGACAAAATCCAGAGCATTATTAATACGCCGAATACCGATAATACAACTTGCGCCTCCCTTTACATACAGGTTCTTAGCCTTTTCGGGTTAACATGCTGCACAATGAAGTCATAGCTTTGATCCGACCTCTCCCTGAACCTCAAGCTTCATTTTTTCAACATCCGTGCTGTCGGATAAGTCCATCATTTCGAACAGTTCTCTTCGACTTTAGAGAGTTCAAAGTCAATGAGCTCTCGAGGCAGTATTCTGCAGATGACATACTGTTGCAGGCCAAGGGAGTCCTATGATCCTGCTGGCTCAGCCTCACGCTTTTACCCCGCGCCAGAAAGTAAGACGACGTGAACAGGCTGCCTCATATCTCGCATCGAATCGACGCCATGCTAGAAGGAAGTAGCAGTCGTTGGGCTTCTGCCCTTAATAAGCTGAGCTTAGAGGACCGCCAGTGGATTGCCTTCGATGGCCAAGACAAGCTGGATGTTCTCACCGACTTGCAGATCCTGACAAACAGCGCAAAGACCAGGTCCATCGACGGTAGATGGCGGTTCCACCGACCAGGCCGCGGAGGCGAGACTGTTATTCTATGGGACTTGTTCAGCAAGATCGCCAATTGGATTGATCGCTTCAAGGAAGTTGGCGATATCGTGGTTCAGTTTGATCCAGTCCATGCTGCACTCCCATGGGCTGGCGTGCGTTTTCTGTTGCAGGTCTCTACGTTCTGTCCCATGCCGCTCTTTTCTCTTACTAACAGCGCTTCAGGTTGCGGTTAGTGATATCAACAAGTTCAATTATTTTGTAGAGGGCGCGGAGACGATCGCTCGCAGTATTGCTCGCTTTGCTATATTTGAGGGCCTCTATCTACATCGTGGTACTCTTGAGACGACGAGTGAGAAAGCTCTTGAAGAGGCTCTGATTCGACTATACGCCACGATTCTCGTGTACCTCGCGAGAGTAAAGCTCTATTTTGAGCAGAGTACAGCTAGTTCGTCATCTATTCTTCTGTGCATCAACTCAATAACTGAAAACCTTGATAGAACGTATCTTAAAAGCTATCGCGAAGCCTCAAGAGGAGTTTGAGGGACTCATAGATGAGATCAGTCAGGAACAGTCGAATGTAGATCGCTACACGAGCCTGGTCGATGCAGAACGTTAGTCCGTCCATTCTCGGAGCCGCTTCGCGACTAATACAGTATGACGCAGGTAGCAATAACATTAGGGACAACCTCCAAGCTTTATCAATCGGTGTGTGAGACATCTCAAAGTTCCTTTTCAACTAGTGGCTAATCGTCTTAGACCAAGGAAAAAAACACGCTGAGCTTTTGAAGCTTCTTCAATCCATTGATGGCCCTATTTCCAGAATGAGTAATCAGCTCGAACAACTCGAAGATCACTTAAATAGTTAGCATTCTATCGAAGTGGATACCGAAACGTCGTTAACCTATCTAGACTCTGAGCGCGTCGAGATTCTGCGCTGGCTATCGTCCCAACCTTATTTGGAACATCATCAGCAGGTCAACAGGCAAGCTCTTACAGGCTCAGGGCAGTGGCTACTCCAAGATCCGGCCTATACGAAGTGGCTTAATGACAGCGTTTCATCTCTCTTGTGGCTCCATGGCCCCCCAGGGTCGGGAAAAAGCACCCTTGCGTAAGTTTATTCAACTCAACCCTGTGTTCACACCTTCAAACGAGGCCACTTTCCTTTTTAAGTTTTCCAACCTATTTCCTTCGGTAGTCTTGACAAGATTGCATGGCACTGACTACTTGAACTTGGTTAGGTCGATAGTCATTGAGGACGCAAATAAGAGGTTCGAGGCTGGCCACAGCCCCTTACCTGTTTATTTCTATTGCTCAAGAAGTGCAGCAGAACCTGAACGCTCCAATTCAAACGCTGTACTTGCCAGTATTCTAAGACAAATCTCATGTGTTCAACCTGGCAAATCCCTTCTCCCCCCAGTCATTGAGAAATACAAAAAGCAGGGCGAAGGATTCAATTCCAACGGCCTTCAGCTAGAGGAGAGTCGAGAGCTTCTTATCGAGTTGATTGGGAGTTACGGTATCACAATCATTGTCGTAGATGCACTCGATGAATGCAACCCTGAAACGCGTCAATCTCTCCTTGATGCATTTGAGGATATCCTGCAAGAAGCTGCTGGCTTGGTCAAGATTTTCGTCTCTAGTCGTGACGATCAAGACATTGTTTGCATACTCCGAGAGTATCCAAATCTAGATATCTCATCGGACAAGAATACCCACGATATCCAGACTTTTGTCAGAATAGAAACCGAAAAACTCGTCAGCAAGCGACGACTGTTACGTAACAGCCGAGCAAAGGAAGAGATGCAAGCACTGATAATCGAACAAGTTAGCGCAGGTGCTGACGGCATGTAAGTCTTTTGCAAATGGTTTGTCTTTCATTTTGGAGTATACTGAGACCCTGTACAGGTTTCGATGGGCAAGCTTGCAACTCGAACTTCTTTGTGCTCAGAAGCTTGATCAAGATGTTCGATCGAAATTGGGAAGACTTCCTCCCAAGCTGGAGCAGTTATATGTCGAGATCTATGATCAACTTATGCTTTACTCCGGTGACGCTGGTCGTTGTATTATCGACAATACCTTTAAATGGCTGCTAAGCGCTCAGAGGGCATTAAATGCGCCCGAATTCTTATGGGCTGTTACCATCAATCTGAGTATTCCTTTTGGGGACATTACAAAGGAAACTGTCCTGGATCTTTGTCACAACTTGATATTATATGACGAAGGCCTAGACACTTTTCGGTTTGCTCATCTCTCCGTGCGGGAGTTCTTTGAAAAACGGCCGGAATTCTCGGAAGTCTCCTGTGCAATTTTTGCCGCCGAGAGCTGCCTATTACATATGATAGCCTCTTTGAGCTTTGCAGGTGCAGAATCGACTTTAAACGATGGGCGCATCACTCATCTCCGTCGGAGAATAGCTTCATCAACAACATCAGTATCCGCAAAAGTTCTCGAATACGCTAATGATGCCTGGATGGTTCACTGCCAGATAGCCCCCCAGAATGACAGGACAGATGACACCAGGTTAGGGCGGATTATTCAATGCTTTCTCTTGGAGCATTCAGGGCGCGACTCGGCCTTTGATGCATGGACACAATGGTATTGCAACACCATCTTGGAATTTGCCGCACCTACTTTAAGATCTCAACTTCAAACCATCCTTAGTGGTTGTTCCAATTCCCATTCTAAATGGTTCTTTGTTGCAGTCGCATATGGATTCAATGAGGTCGTCGACGTTTATCTGCAGACCGAAGGACTCAGTGAAGAAGAAAAAAGTAGCACCTTACTTCTAGCGGTAATGGCTGCTCAGCATGAAATAATTGATCAGCTTGTGGATAATGAAGCAGATTGGGAACCTACAGAACAAATATTGTTCTATGCCGTACAAAACTGGGACCCGGAGAGATTAACGAGGCTATTAGACAAGAGCACCAATGTTAGCCTTACTAGGCGTATGATTGCCGCTGCCAGTCAGGGACAGAGCGACAAGAGGATAACGTTGCTTTTGGAGAAGAATCCGGACTTGAATGTCACCGCAGAGATGCTTGAGGACGCCATAAAAAATACGAATCAGGATGTCTTCACCCTACTTCTGGCTCGAGCCTCAGAAGGCATCGTTACCGAGAGCGTTCTTAAAACAGCAATCAAGGCAAGGCAATTGAAGAACTTCGTACTCCTTCTGGATAGAGCTGATGACTCATGCCTTACTTCATCGCTGATAGCACAAGCCGTACGGGACAAAGAAATGAAACCAATCATGGAAGTAATGCTCACGCGAGGTGGGGTCGCTAAGATCACAAAAGAGGTAATGGTCGAAGCAGCACGGTTACCAGACCAAGAGATTCTGAGCCTGTTGCTTCTTCATGGAGGAGTGGTCACGCAGGAAGTTCTGATCGAGGTGGCTTACGATGTGAGCTCCGGTGTACTGGATGCGTTGCTTGAACAAGGCTGTGAAATTAATGGCCAGATCCTGAGTTTAGCTGCACAAAATCCATGGGACACTGAGGTTGGACTAGGCCCAATGCTGAATCGTGCTGATGAGGCGATCATTGCTGAGGAAATGGACGGCCTGCTAGTTGGTCTAGCACGGAGAGCCGGGGAAACTGCAACGATGAGGCGACTGCTCGATCGCGAGGGAGCCGCCAAGATTCCAGAACACGTTCTCATAGCTGCAGCCCGCAACGTTTTCAGTGGAAGCGAGTTGATGCAGCTGTTATTCGAACAAGGGAGGGCACTAGAAATTACAGCGGATTTGCTGCCATACGCCGTTGCTAATCTTGAACTGGAGGCTGTGCTACCACTGCTGGAACATGTTGAGACGACCGGCATTATAGATGTCCTTCTCGAAGCAGCTGCTGGTAACAGGGATTGTGGCGGTGAATTAGTGAGCATTCTCCTGAGGAGGGCCAATGTGAAAGAACTTCCAGAAAGACTCCTCCGCAAGACAATGAGAAACTCCAAGGGAACGAAAGTAATCGTGGCACTAGAAGAAGTCTTTGGTCGCATCGAAATGACAGAGGACACGATGGTGACACTCGTTCGCGAGGCAAGAAATGCGAAAAATCTGTCTGGCTGGATGGAGCCTGCGCTGATCACTGAAAAAGTATTAATCAGTGCGCTGAGCAATCGGAGGTACGATGTCCGAAACTCCATAGTAGAAAAGTCTTTGCACCTTCCCGTTACCATCGCCGTACTCAAAGCAGCGGCACCTCTTTGTGACCTGCCCTGCTTCAGGTTTCTCTGGAATCGAGGCCGCATAGCTAAGGTCACCGAGGACCTGACGAAGAAGGTAGCCAAGAACATCTGGTCCCTCGATATTATTCAATTCCTACTCGACGAAGCTGAGGAAGTTCAGACGGGAGAAGAATTCATAATGGCTGTCGCAGAAAAATCCAGGCGTGTGGTAGATATATTCAACTTACTAGTCGAGCGTGGTGTCCAGTTAGAGATTACATATGGCGTGTTGAAAGCAGCAGTACTAAACAGGTATTGGCTCCGCGGCCCTCTCTCGTGGATACTACAACGCCACATTCATCTAGAAATCACAGAAGAACTATTCAAGATCGCGGCAAGTGAAGGAAACAAAGCCATTCTCCACAGGCTTTCAGAATATTGCAAGATGGAAAGTACACCAAAGAAATGGTTTGACATCGCTCGAATGATCAACGCAGCACGGCGCGGTGCAACCGACAGTTTGAAAGATCTTTTAGATCGCGGAGTAAACCCGAATCTCTCTAGCCCAGATGGTTTGACTCCTCTATTTTTGGCATCGCGAGGCGGCCATAAGTTGGCGACCCAAATGCTACTTTCTGCTGGTGCAGCACCTGATCCCATCTGTGACCAATGCACGCCCTTGTGTGATGCAGCGGAGGAAGGTGACTATGACATGGTGAAGATACTAGTCGAGGGTGGAGCTTCTCTCGACTTCCGCAATGAGGAGGAATACACGCCGGCAATGATAGCGAGAGACAATGGACACCTGAAGGTCTTCAGATATTTGGAGCAATGCCGAGAGACCAGAAAGCAGCAGAGGCACCAGGAGTAAAGTGAGACCTCCCGTTTTCTAATTTTAGTCAAGGATTCTGCACCGCCAACAAAATTGTCACCCCAATCAGCGGACTCCATGCATGGTCATGGTACTGTTTGAAAGCAGTACCGGACCACCAGGTGCCAGGCTAATCACCTCTCCAGACTACGCACAGGACATGTGAGGGTTAAGGTTAGCTGGTAACAACATTGTTGTTCTTATTGATTTTCAGCAAAGGTGATACATTTCCTACTCGATGTTACCTACTATATAGTCGATTATAAACCGATAGCATTGAGAGAAATCCCAGGTACTATCTTCAACGTCACCAGAATTGATACTGAACGAACTACAAAGATGCGACAAGCTTCTCAGATAGACTTGGTCATGGGTGCTATTTTGATTGCTCTAATGCAAGGCTTTTGTGACTTGCAATCTCAAATCGGAATGCAGAACGTAGTTTTTTCGACTGTGGTAAGAATCTACTTCAAACCATTTGACAATTTTGCCGAGAAACATGGTATGCCTCGCGCACTGATCGATAACGCGGACACCCTCAGTAAGGGACTGACCTCCTTTCAGACTTTGCTTCTGCAAAAATCTGTAGCCAGGCCAACTACCGATGGAAGGTGCAGCTCGGGGTGGACCCTTCGAACCGGGGTAACTTCGCGGTCATGAACGTTGAGGCAGATACATGAAAGACGGCAGAATGAAAATAGCAGACTGCAATCCCCCGGGGTCGACTTGAGCGAGGAAACGGATCCTATTCTCATCCGCGACTGATATCAAGGCTGTAGACGACTGGCTGAGAAGCTTGGGGTATGCTGGCGAATTGAAGACATGGTGCAAGGACTTTGGTGTTAGAGCGACACGCGGACTGAAGGAGGCAGTGACGGGGCTTGCTGATTCCCTGAGCACGACGGTGATCATGCCCGATGGCGATGCTTTCAAGTTCAAGGGACTAAATACGGATGCTCAGGGGAATGTTTACTCAGGGATCACATATTCGATCCCTTCTGGTAGAGAGATCAAAATGCAGGCTGAGGTCGAGGAACATAAAGGCTTGACGACGAGGTCGTTCGTGAAGGATCAGTGAAGAAGATGATTGTGATGCATTCACAGCTCCTCAAAATGCTGTTCTACAAATAGCTTAGATACTAGACACTGTTGTTCTGCGCAAAGCCCGAGTTTGAACTTGATGAGATCGTGTTCATCATATGTTGTAGCATTTTATGCACCATAAGACCGGCCGTATCGCCTGTATTCGATCAAACAGGAAATTATCAAGTGTTCTTTTAATGTAGATGAGCGCTTAGACGTTGCCATTTCACTTCAGCTCTCCTCAGCTCACCCTCACTCACCTTTGGTGTCAGAATGATCATTCACGAGGCGTGAAGCGGCATGTATATAATAAAAAAAGCTGAGCATTGTAAGTAATGCACTGTTTATTGTCGTCTGGCCCTCTGATGGAGTTGCGATCTGGTGGACTGCGATCTGGCGGGCGCGATTGCGACTTGGTGGCGAGTTAGTGAGATTGCGGTTTGGTGGCCACTTGGTGAAACTGCGACCTGGTGGCGACTTGGTGGGACTGCGACTTGGTGGCGACTTGGTGTCGACTTGATGTAATTGAGACTTGATAGCGATTGGGTTACGATTAAACCGAAGTGCCAAATCCTCACCAAGTCGCCATACAAATACGGCACCACCCAGTCGCCATACAAATTTGACGCCATACCAAGTCGCCATACAAATTTGACGCTGCCAAAACCACACCCAGTCGCCATACAAATTTGGCGGTGCCAGATCATCACCAAGTCGCCATACAAACTCGGCAGCGCCAAAACTACACCAAGTCGCCATACAAATTTGGCACCACACCAAGTCGCCATACAAATTTGGCGCCACACCAAGTCGCTATACAAATTCGACGCTGCCAAATCACCACCAAATCGCCATACAAGTTTGGCGCTGCCAAACTTACACCAAGTCGCCATACAAATTCGGCACCACCCAATCGCCATACAATTTGACGGTGCCAAAACTACACCAAGTCGTCATACAAATCTGGCGCTGCCGAATCACCACCAAGTCGTCATACAAATTTGTGACGGTGCCAAAACCACACCTAGTCGCCATACAAATTCGGCGTCACATCTAGTCGCCATACAAATTAGACGCTGCCGATCTCACACCAAGTCGCCACACAATATCGGCGCTGCCAAACTTACACCCAGTCGCCATACAAATTCGGCGCTGCCAAACCTACATCAAACCGCTATACAAAATTTGCAGCGCCTAATCTCCACCCAATCGCAATGCCAAGCCACACCCAATCGCAACCCACCAAATCGCTCTCACCCCATCCCCATTCAGCGCCAGCTCCCACCCACTAGAGTAGACAAGGCCACAGCGTGGAAGATCCTCGGATGTTTTTCCCTCGGCAAGTTAGCAATGCGGAGAGCCCATAGAGGCTTAGCCGACAGGCTGCAGGAACCTAGGTCTTGAGAGGCTGAGGCAACCAACTTCATACCATACGTGTCGGAGAACGCAGCAACGTTGCTACCGTCGCGGATAGAAGGAATGTTCGCCGCTTCTGATCCTGAACACGCGTTGGATGAGGGTGTTCCCGACAAAGAATGTAATATATTTCGGATCGACCGCCGCACAGCGGGGTAGACAGGCCATCCGATATTGCCTGGCTGGCAATCCCCATCCTCGAGAATGGCCGAAGCCTTGGGCGTAGCGGCCGCACTAGGTGGTTTTGTCAGTCTAGCTAAAGATCTTGTCGACATGGGTAAAGAGTTACGCAATTATTATAAGGAAGTCCACGACGCGAATGAGACCCTCGGCGAAATCATCATGGCTGCCGAGGTCAATCTGCAGCTTGTTCGAAGCCTTCAAGATTTCCGAGGCACGCAATTGGCGGCCGACTTTGACACGACGAGCACGCTCGCTATATCGTTGTTTTGATATCAGTCACGATTGACCATTCTGAAAGGGAAGTTGTCCGACACACATCGGAACCTGGAAAACACCAGAGGAACAGCCGCTGTTTTCAAATGGGCTTTCCGAGGGCTGAAATGGTCGTTCGAGGCGAAGCTTTGAGAAGTGACTTGGAGGAGATCAGGCGCTATTCGCTGGTTTTTCAATTCGCGTTTTTTGTGGATGGATTTAGTTTACTATCGCGGTCCGTTCGGGATATTACGAAGATCTTACAAAACCGAATAAGTCTGAGTGAGAATGTTGAATCGTTATATCAAGTATTTTCTGGCATGAATTCCATCTCAGTTGAGATTTGAAATATCAAATCTTGGATTCGCAAGCAGGTCAAGAGGGAGAATCTCGAGAAACGAATTCAAATTATTGACTGGATATCCAAGGATAAAATGCTACAGAAGCTTTCTGACATTCTCAGTAAACGACATGGCTCCATTGAAAGATGAATTATCCAACAACATATAGTTAAAGTTTGGTTGCAGAGAGGGAGGAATCCCAAAGTCGTGTGGTATCATGGAGATCCGGGGGTAGGTAAGACCATGGCATGTGTCATAGTCATGGACGATCTCCAGGAATGAAGGAATCATACTAATGAGAGTGAATTTTGCTCCAGTCTTCACTACTCGTGACTCTCCAAATTTGGAGACTCAGACTGCATATGCAGCGCTCGCCGCAAATACAAAACAGCTTTTACAATGCTTATCAGAAGCAGGTCATATCTGGAACGTAGTCATGGACATGTTTGAAAGCGCTTGCAAAAAGCAGAAGAGGCCTTCCACGCTAGAGATACAACATCTATTGATCAAGACTGCAAAGTCTTTTAATAGGGTACATATTGTGGTCGATGGAATCGATGAGCTTATTGACAGGGACGAGCGTCGTGACATGCTTAAACAGTTGATAAATATGGTCGAATCGGAGGCTACGGTGACTTTGCTTGCAACAAGCCGCTCGAATTTGGGCGACATCGCTCACACATTCCGTGGAGCTGAGACCATTCCTTTGGCAGGCCAAGAGGATGACATTCGGAGTTACATTCAGAATCACTTGAGTAGCGATAACGCATTTTTGGACAGATTGAATGGCCATAATGAGCTGAAACAAAAAATCGAGCGCCAGCTTATTGATCGATGGCCGGAGTGTACGATTGCCTGTAAACCACCCGCAACCATTATATCGCTAACAAACAAGTAATTACCACATATTTATTTCGCAAACCACTTGGATTCTCAGACAGCGAACGGGCAGACAGGTGGTAGATGCCTTGGACAATATCCATTTTATGAGCGGACTCTTGACAGGATCAAACAACAGCCTCCTTCAGATCAAACACTTGCCTTCGAAATCTTCCGCCGAGTTTCTCACGCCTTCAATGACCTCACGATTGATCAATTATCCCACGCTCTATCCGCAGACTGGGATGTTTCAGCAGATCATTTGCATAGTCGTTTGTATTGCTTCGATGCAATAAACCAATATCGGCTTGCTGATATCGTTGATGTGTGTTCGGGTTTAGTCAGTGTCGAGGAGCAGAATCATACAGTCAGGTTTGTCCACGATACAGTTCATGTGTACTTCAACATAGACGCATTGAGACTGTTGAAAGAATCAGCCTTTGTATCAGTCCATGGCCAGTTGGCGGCAACATGCTTGACATATATGTCATTCGACGACTTTATGAAAGGGCCTTGCATGTTCGAAAACGACCTCATGGCGCTGGCCAAGTTTTATTGCTTTTTTTTATACGCTGCGCGTCACGTAAGAGATCATTTGAGAAATTTAAATGGAAAGGATAAGATTGTCAACTTGACACAACTCGAGTGTTTGTTGAAAAATGAATCAAAGACGCTTTTGTTGATTCAAGTCGAACAGTTTTTTCTTAGAGCAGACCAAATGTTTGAGGGCGATCGCTTCGTCTTGGCGAAGTACCCTTGGATCATAGTCGTAACGGGATGGGGATACATCCCCGCTGTGGAAGCCTCTGTGCATCATGGCCACTCTTTAAAAGCGAAAACTCTTACGTGGCAGACTCCCCTGCACGTCAGTGCCTCTAAAGGCCACTTACAGCTAGTGAGATACCTCTTGGACCTCAAGGCGGACTATACTCAACTTGACTGGAGAGGCCAAAGACCTGTGATGTTGGCCGCTTCAAATGGGCATTTCGAAACTTTCAAATGTCTGACTGAACGGGGCAGCAAACTTTCGTGGCGGGATATCGCTGGGAATACCTCATTGTCTATATCGGCCTTCCAACCGAGGGAGAGTCCTGTCTTATATAATGTACAACGATCCTAACCCAGTCTTTGAAGATTGGCTTAAGGCCATGAAGTATGCTACGAATTTTCGAGCCCCTTCACTTTCGCTCATTTTGCTCAAGGGCCTTCACTGGAGTGTTAAACAGAATACCTCCAGAAATTCTTAATTAATACGATTGGGAATTATTTCGCAAGAGAGAGTGCCAAAAATGTCCTTCATCTAGTTGAGATAAAGTGTTGCCAAAAAAATATTGAGGAAGCTCTTCAAGAGGCAATAGACCGCGGCCGCCACGATCTTGCAATTCTCTCGGGGGAGGTATCAGAGACCACACATCTACCGGATCCTTCCGCTTTGTTTTGCCACATGATATCCAAAGTCCAAGACTGGGACAGATTTTTTGAACAGGGATCGGTTAGTGAAAAAGCAACACGAACAGCTCTGCATCTTAAGAAAAAGCCAGTCTCCCCTCTCCGATCAGTTAGAGCAACAAATAAAATGGATTCCGAGTCTTTATGATGACGAGTCTAGGATTGAATGTTCAAGATCGTCGATCTAATCCTCCTACACATCCGGGATGATACCCAAAGACAGCATTTCGAATTCGTGCTGACCGGACCTACAAAAATCGCTGTTCTGGAAAAGCTCTTCCAATCTGGTGTGAAGCCAGACGTCAAGCTGCTTTACCTCGCCTGTGAAATTGGTGATACCGAAGCCATACAATATCTTGCACGACTCTCTGTCCCCTTGGACGTGGTATACAAAGGCAATAGCCCTCTTGAGCTCGCAGCCAAGAGAGACCACTGCGCCGTAATCGACCTCCTGCTAGAGCTAGGAGCTGAAAACCTCGACCGCGCTATGAACGTCACCAGGTGCGACCGGTGCGCGTTACGATGTCTCAAGGCCGATTGTCAAAGGCAAAGACTCTCCTTTGGACGACACGGGAAGGCTTTATCCGTGCTCAATACGAGCCATCTCGAAATAAACGTCGCGACCTTCCGCAAGGATCTTTGGGCGAGTCAAGATGACCTTGATGCATGTCTCGTGGCAGCAAGTATAGCAACAAATGTAGGAGCTGTCCGATTCCTTCTCGAAGCCGGCGCCGACCCTCGCTGCCATAGATACTTCCACGGACCGGGAGGTTTTCTGGAGAGTTTTGTCGACTCAGAGAAGCTTTTCCGAGGGGAACAGCAGCAAGCTTTCAACCATAAGATTCACACTCACAATGAATGGCGGGAGAAGAACATCGATACCATTATTGAGTGCTTGTCGGATTCAAGATGGCAGCAGAGAGGCAGCAGTGTGTCTTCTTCCAATAGAGATTGATTGAAAAGCTGGAGAAACACAAAGGCCCGTCTGCAACCCGGTGGCTTACACCTCCAAATGAGTGCTCGAGGTATACCGAACTTAACGGCGGGCGAGGCCTAATGCAAAGAGGACTGTCCCTTCTGAAGCTGAACTATCGGTCGTTTTCGCGGATTCGTCAGCGTGGCACCAGTATAGAAGAAAAGTTCGGGATCATATCTCAAGAAGCCAAAGCAATCTGGGGCCAAGCTGGCGATCTTTAAATCCTTGATAGGAGAGATCTGCTGGCTTCCAACAAGGCTGGGGGTTAAGGTTGAGCAACGTCAACCATGTTTTGTAATATATAGAAGTTGAGCTCCATATCAGTCTGGCGCGACGCTCATGGTTTTCATCCTTCGACATAAAGCATTGTACATAGAACTCTTTCGATTTGAACCCATCTTGATTCAAAATAAGCTCTCGATATCTCGCCCGTCAAAACAGAACGCTGTGATGAAGGCCTACTGAAAAGATTCTTC
The DNA here is from genome assembly GCA_009733775.1 of Alectoria sarmentosa. Lineage (NCBI taxonomy): Eukaryota > Fungi > Ascomycota > Lecanoromycetes > Lecanorales > Parmeliaceae > Alectoria > Alectoria sarmentosa. Next base: position 90,466 of record WOGZ01000007.1, read on the forward strand.
TGCTATAATCAGTGTTTGTCATTGTCCCCCAAAATCCTGAAGAGAAATACCGCGGGCGGCCTCAATGTTTCATCGGAACCTGCCGCCGTTTGACATGGTCGATGGATTTTCGAAAATCTCAGATTTGCATATGCGTGCGAGATGCGAATCCTCTAGTAGAGTGTCTGAGCAAATGGATACGCCCGTAAAGGGTCTCCTTTAAAAGCGCTCTGTTTCCTGCCCTTGCTCGCTGAATTTCTCTTGACTAAATAAATACTATTCAATGATGCAAATCATCGACTTTGCTGCCAAGCATGAATAGGGACTTGCAATATCTTCTATACACACGTCTTTAGCAGACCTTTGGTAAAACAAAATTGATACCTCTTTTCGCATTGAGAATTCCCCAGATTCATGTCTTTCTCGTTTATACAGCAGAGAGAGAGGGAGAAAGGAATGCCACCAACAACAAATTGTGTATCTTTAATACAAAAGAGAGTACCTAGTGTTTATCTCTATCAACGAACACAATAACTCTGTTTTGTAATATCAGAATTGAATACATGTTCCACTAGCCTCGCTTTGTTTTTTCATTTGCCCGTGCCGTCTTCTACGATGTTGCAGGAGATGGCACATGTAGACATTATCAACGCCACCCTTTCTGAACATGATGTTGTTCGCGTAGATCATCAACGGCCGCTGTCATCAGCTTAGGATCGTTTCCGCCACCCCTCTGAGCGTTCATGTCCCACCCTCGGAGCAGATATCGAGAGCGTATAATCGATATTGACGCGTCATTTTGGGATCGTAATTGCGATATTCGTGCGATCAATCGATGACGGCGTCTATAGCACTCGCAAGGGGCCAGAGATCGTTGAGCCAGTGTCGAAGAACAACGCCTCTTGCCCGTAGAAGCTTCTGCCACGCCTTCTACGGCAGACGAAGCGAATGCATGAGATGAATCGATGGATAATCTTCTTCTCCATTCACCCATTTCTCTCCATCAAAGAGGATATAGACTTGACGCCGGCGTTGACACCACTTGAAGCTTTTAGACCAATACCTGCGGCTTCAGCGCTTGCTATTGCGGCGGCTCCCTGCAGACACGTTATTGAGTGGCACTTGAATCATTGATTGAATAGTCTCCGTCTTTCGAATAAGTACTCGACCTTGCAATAGATAACGCCTCCGAAATGCTAATCGCCAAATGAGAGGGGTATTCAAGGCATCCGATCTCCTGCCGACAACTATTCTTCATGTGTTTCGGGGTGACGGCGAGTTGGTGAGAGCTGCGACTTGGCATGGCTTGTCGTTGCGAAGTGTGGGATGCGACTTGGTAGCGCTTGGATGGCTGCGATCTCGTGGAGATTAGGCATTGCGAAGTGTGTATGGCGATCTGGTGAAGATTTGGCACCGCAAGATTTGTATGGCGATTTGGTGGGATGCGATTTGGTAGCGACTTGGTGGCGACTTGGTGGCGACTTGGGCTGGTTACGACTTGGCAGCGATCTGGTGTGAATGCGATTAGGTAACAACTTGATGTGACTGCGATTTGATTGCGACTAGGTGTGAATGCGACTTGGTGGCGACTTGGTAGCGATTTGGTGGTGCTGGATATGTAAGGCGACTTGGTGTAAATGCAACTTGGTGGCGACTTGGTGGTGGTGTTGGATTTGTATGGCGACTTGGTGTATATGCGACTGGGTGGCGACTTGGTAGCGACTTGGTGGTGCCGAATTTGTATGGCGACTGGGTGTAAGTTTGGCAGCGCCGAATTTGTATGGCGACTTGGTGTGGTTTTGGGAGCGTCAAATTTGTATGGCGACTTGGTAGCGACTTGGTGTGGCGCCGAATTTGTATGGCGATTTGGTGTGGTTTTGGCAGCGCCGTATTTGTATGGCGACTGGGTGTGATTTTGGCAGCGTCAAATTTGTATGGCGACTGGGTGGTGCCGAATTTGTATGGCGATTTGGTGTGATTTCGGCAGCGCCGGATTTGCATGGCGACTAGGTGGTGATTTGGCAGCGCCGGATTCGCATTCCCATCAAGTCGCTACCAAGTCGCGCTCCACCAAGTCGCCACCAAGTCGCAATGCCAAGCCCACACCCAGTCGCCACCAAGTCGCAATGCCAAGCCCACACCCAGTCGCCACCAAGTCGCAATGCCAAGCCCACACCCAGTCGCCACCAAGTCGCAATGCCAAGCCCACACCCAGTCGCCACCAAGTCGCAATGCCAAGCCCACACCCAGTCGCCACCAAGTCGCAATGCCAAGCCCACACCCAATCGCTACCAAGTCGCACTCCACCAAGTCGCCACCAAGTCGCAATGCCAAGCCCACACCCAGTCGCTACCAAGTCGCACTCCACCAAGTCGCCACCAAGTCGCAATGCCAAGCCCACACCCGGTCGCCACCACGTCGCAATGCCAAGCCCGCACCCAATCGCCACCAAATCGCAATGCCCAGTTACACCGAATCGCGCCCGCCAAATCGCGACCGCCACATCACAACCAGCAAGTCGCGCCCGCAGATCGCAATGCCAAGCCACAATAGTTCGAGGGTTGATATTGTGCAGTGCATTACTCAAGATCCTTACCTCCATACATGCTGCTTCAACCCGCGAAATTGATGATAATGAAGACGAGGTTGAGCTGAGGTTTCCTTGTGAAGCGCTCGAGGATTTAACGAATATTTGGAGAGGTGCATGGCCAAGAACGTTGCATGGAAAAACTCGACAGCTCTTGATATCACATTACAGGCCTTGCTATGCTTGAATCGATTTGTTCTATCTTGGGATCTTATATCTGCATGAATGCAATGATCACAATCATTGGTAAAACCGTATGCTTTCACGAGAAACAGCTTTTCAAATCCTTTGCTTTCCCTTGAAAGTCATCCATGCTATTATGCGTGACATATCTGGTCCCATTCGAGATATTTCCTCGGGTGGCTGATGGCAAAATAAAACTAAAAGGTCCTGCGACCCCAAACCCTCCTATCATCAGCTGACCTAAAGCTGCACTACTGCTCTCTAGCGCAATCGTTTTCGAATCCACCACCAACTAGCCGGCCGTGTCCAAAGACACCAACGTCCCGTTAATCATCTTACCAGGAGCCCAAAAAGTCAAAAGTGTGCCTGCGAATACAACAGCAATCGGTACGGCTGTGGTGGTCTTGCCGGCGATGGTGGTGATGAATGGATTCGAAACTTCAGAGGGTGACTCGTCCCCAAATCCTCCCAATACCAGCCTGCCCAAGCCTGCACTTTCGCTCGTAAGCGATAGAGTCCTTGATCCCACCACCAGTTGACCCGCCTTATCAAGACATACGACCGTTCCATCAAGTGTCACGCCGGAAACTCCTGGACGTAGTCTGGTACCAGCGACTTCAACCGCGCTCGGCGTAGCCGTGATAGCATGGCCAGCGACAGTAGTGATCAAGGATTCTGAAACTTGGATTGCGAGAGGTATTGTACTGGTGCCGACGACCAGAGTGGATGGGCCATATGCTATCGGTGTGCCGGAAACGGTGACAGGCGGAGCTTCTAGTGTTAGGGTTGTGCCAGCAATGGAGATGTCATGAGAGAGTTGCTGAACCACTTGCTTGTTAACGATTGTGACTTGATCTTCTGTGAGAGCGTTGAAAGACTCCGGAATTTCAAAAGGCAGTGCAGGCGCTTTGCTACAGAAGACAGAATTGTTTGAGGAATCAAGTGAGGTTGATGTTCCTTACATGTTGACTGGAGGAGTACTTTTGCCAGATTCTTCTCCGGTCGCATCTTCACCATCAGTCTGCTTTGGGCCCATTTGTGCGCCCAGATCTGGGATCCTGTCAGATGTTCTGTTGCTATTGATGGCCGTGATTGTTTGTAGCGACAGATTGGACTTACTTGGATCGGCTTCTTGTCCGGAATTAAAACTGATCTTACTGCCTTATTCCGGTCCTGTTCTGCCATTCATCTGCGGTCGATACGAAATGTGGTGATCTCATCCAATCCTTCATCTTTTGCCGTTCAGGGATTTGTCTGGAGGATCGTATGTCTCGCAATCAGATTTGGCCATACAAAATTTCTGGGCAAAGTAAGTCATTGCCAAAGACTATTGTATCATTAGGAGGATCATACTGCCATATACATGCAATGATGAAGAACTTTTTCATCGCAGAGTCTTCTTCCCTGAGCAAGAATGGTCCCATGACAAGCACTGATCATCCAATCTCATAGGTTTAGTCTTCCTGATCATTTCGTTGTTGTCTTTGAACTAGCAGAAACTGTCTGTCAGGTCACAGTATCCAGACTTTATATCCTTACAGTTCTCTCTATACTTGTTTGCATGCCCTGATGTTTCATCAATGCCGTTGACATAGAAGGGAGCTGGTAGCGTAATAATGATTTTATTCACGTCCTGAGTATAACAAGAGATTTTTTCTGCAGAGGAGGTGACATTGGGGCTATTATGTGTCTGCATGAGAGCTGTGATTGTGGAATTATTCGAGGTAGACGTGACCGAAAAACTTGGATAGATTCTCGACAGCGATTTACGTGGGCAAACGAAGTGATTGGCAGCACTGCAACCATTGCTTGTTAGGGAGAGGAGAAAGAGCAAGTCGGGTAAGTAGAAAATTGTTTCTCGGCACCGTAAGGGGAGAATGTATCAGTAGAAGTCTTTATTAGAAGTTTGAGACGGACGACTTTTGGGTGGGGAAGTTGATGAATCTGACAGATCGGGCCATCTGTCCAATATGCGATGAAAAAGGAAAGGGCCGTCATTAAGTATTGAAGATGACACATGTGCATCTGAAGGAGTTTAGGAAAGGAATCGGTGGAGTCCACACAAGCATATCGACTTCCCAGTATAGAGGATCCGCAAGATACACAAGACCTTCGCCTCCAAATCCTTCGCCGAGGAGGAGGCAGTCGTCGGCCTGATGTAACTCATGATGATATCCATTTCCTTATGTAGCCTTGTTGCAGGCGCAACCCGCAGCAAATGCAGGTCCTTCCGCTTTCGGATATGAAACTTATCACCACAGCAAAGACGACCCATGGAAGCTGGATACGCTTATATGCAGGTTGGTTCGGACGCTCTCAAGCTACCCAAGCAGATTCATGATATCAGTATAGTAACAAAACTGCAAAAAGACCTCTTCAGCCTTCTTGCTAGTGCCCCTGTTTGGTATTTCTGATACGACGTGATTACTGCAGCTCGTTGCTTCAGGCCTCGATCATCCGGGCCTGGAGAAATCACAAATTTTTCTGATCTGTTCCACCGAGAAAGGCTGCTGAGTACAGAACTCGAAGGGAACAGGATCAGCAAACGCATCAAGAGGGACTGGTGGGGCATTGCTCTGATGCAAACGTGCGTCGGCTTAGCAGATATGAAGTCCTGCTGGCACGCGGCGCAACAGATGCAGTACTGTCAGCGGATACATGAAGGCTCAGTCCCTCTGGATCCTTCCTTTTCATCGCCTTGAAGTAGAGCACCCGGTTTTAATATGCTGTGTGAGGTACGTGATACGATCCTCCAAATAGAGTCATTGTCTCCACATGTGTTCATAGGTAACCAATTGATTGATTTACATCGATTGTTTTCTCTATAGATATATGTAGCAAAGGCCTGCGGCAAAGGCACGCTAGTCTCTTGACACACATGTAGTATGGATTGGGGCGCAAGATCTGCGGGTGGGGGCGACTTGATTCTGTGTGGTGAACCGACGTTGAAACAAATTGACAAATCCCGGCGGTTGGAGTAACGATTTGCCCGGACGACGAGATAATTACCCCGTAGCAACAGGGATGGATGAGCTCTTTATGCGCGCCTAACAGGAAGGCTCATGGCAGCCGATACGCCGAGAAGTTGGGCACGCCGCAGAGTTGCATTTTAATTTCGCTGCAAGCTCGACTCCAAGGCGGACGATGAAGAATACAATCATATAGTACCAGGCACCTTGCAGACTGTCTTGGGTCAGTCATGATAAGGGGTAGGTTTCTATCTTCTTGGCATCCATCATGTTTTTTTTGGCTGGGTTAAGCATTTGAAATACCACTACCTTTTTCCTTGCACATTTCTCGAGAACAACTCTCACATACATCGCTTACATTTTGACGTCGCCGAAAACCGTGAGCTTCTACAACAGCCATCTGCGTGCATTCATTTCAGGTGGACAAAGGGGCTGCTCGAAGGGTTTGTAATGCAAACGCCCTCTAGGAATTGATTGTGGTGAAATCTGGTGTGAGCCGGGTTCAGCTCGGCCTCCTGGGGCGTTCCTTTGGAGAAGACATTTGAATTATGAGAATGAAATGGGTGATGTTTCGGATGTTTACCGCCAAATGCTCGCTTCTACTGTAAATGGTAACAATCTGGACTCTGGCGTCTTCTGCCGGACACAATTTTTACTCGCAGTGTTTCAGGTGAGCTGCAGATCATGCAAGCAAGACTACACGGGGCAGCCAGATAGTTTTACGAAACGCCATGCTACTCGCAAACAAGAATTCCTTCAATTGATTTCCTTTTCGTTCGGGTAGCTGAGCGTCCCTGCACGAGATTGGATCTCGAAAGATTCAAAATTAGCACACAATGCCCCCTCCCTACTGCATAATATTAGGCTCTAAAGGCTGTGCAGAAAGAAGAAACTGTTGCATCTTTACCTTGACTTCTTTTCCCCACAGTCTTATTTATTATCAAACTGTGATTTATCAAATTTAAAAGCCTTTGATTGGATGCTCCGAGAGATATCAGCCGCACGCATCGCCTTCCTCTTTCTGCTTTGGGACGCAGCCTTGTGCTGCTCGTCGCAGATTGGTTGTTCTTATCTGTTCCCATTCGTTTCATTTCACTTCATCTCTTCCTTTTTCTTCTTATCGCTCTTGCTGTCTGTGTGACTGTGTCAACGGCAATGCTAATATTCAATGACCTATTCTTCATGCCTTTCGAAGATGCTTTTGCTCGCGCTCTCTCTCCTTTGCACTGTGATATCTACAGCTGAGGTCACAGTAAACTCAGCTGGTTCTGTCGAAGAGCGTCAAGAATCCGCAGTCTGCCTTTACTACAACGCCGGTATGCCAGGACTTACTGCCTTTTATATCTGCAAATAGAACGTCGCTAACAAAAGTAGGCAGCAGTAGTGCATTCTGCTTAAGCAGCGATTCATGTCAAGTTGCAACCGCATTGACGCCGGCTATCATCTTCTGCGGTAGTACTCCAGGCGCGCTTCCCCCCCACACGACCGAGAATAACCACAACCCTTCACTGGCTTGCGAAGAGAATTGCTGGTCGGTACTTCATTGCTATCATGCCCTGCTACTATATTTTCTTTCTTGCTTACACTCGTGCAGTAATTACGATCAGCCTTCAGCCTATAAGTTCGAAATCAGTAACGGCGATTCTGCTTGGTAGGGCTGCGGAACAATTGGCAGTATTTTCACCGCCAACCCCGTTGAAGATTTAATAACCGTAGCTGGGGTTACTACTTCAACAAGCAGCATCGAGACGACACAGACCAGTCTCGGTGTTGCATCATCTTCTGCAGCGATCTCAGGCGCGAGGGCTACCAGTACCTCTCCAGCAATGACAAATACCAGTGTCTCTCCAGCGAAGACATCAACCGCCGTGAAAGCCGACAACTCCTCGGGTCTCAGTACAGCGTCAGAAGTTGGTTCCGTGATCGGTGCAGTCTCTGGCGCCATAGCCATCGCTGTTGCGATCTTCTTTGGTATTAAAGGTCTGAAAAAAGAGCGACAGCATCGACGGAGTCGACGAAGCCGACGAAGCTCAGACTCAGGCAGCGAGACAATTGCACTCAACGAAATCCCTTAGTACGCCAGGCTACTGTAGCTACCGGAGACTGGAGATCTCCAGACAATGTTTCAGTGTACGAAGCAAACTTTTTAACTGCTTTGACGCCGTTTTCAACCTATCGATGATTCCGAGCCTTCGCAGAATTGCATCGCAAGCTTCCAAGTCCCCACCCACGTCTCCGAACACCGCGCCAAGCGCTGCCTAGAACAAGTTGCTAAATACACAATCTGGCGCCGAAAGCTCGCCGCGAGCAGACAAGCCCGTGACCGAACGCGTCATCGACAACCGTATCTCTTAGAGTACGCATAGTCCTGTAGGCAAAGACGAGCTGGGTGCGGAAAACTTGTGGGCGGGGGCGATGACCACAAGATAGAGGATGCTGAAATGTGTCATCTGGAAGTCGTCTATGTTGTAATGTCCAAAAAGGATGAATTATTGCTACGGATCCTCCCAGGGACATAGTCCTATATACTGTTATACAAGGTCAATCTTATCGACCAGCTTTTGGTTCTCGCCAAAGAAATCCTCTTGGAAGCGGGGCAACGTCTTGCGGAACTCGCCTTCGGGGATATCATCTCGGCTTCGATCCTAGCCTGTCAGGAAGCCTGAGAGGATATGCGACGATGGAAGTCCGACGCCACCAATCTTGCCGACCTTGACGTATCTTGTGATGGCAGCGATACTCTTTTCCACCGGCCCCTTGGGTCTACGCGAGCGCATTTGAAGATATTGATGAGTTCCTCACCTTGGATAAGGTCCAGCAGTTGTCAACGCTTTTTTGGATACCCTGAGTGCTGCAATCTGGATTTGCCGCACAGAGACCCTTTGGTGCTGAGGACGACCTTGTCCTCGTCTTCGGGGTGTTTGAAGGGGTTCAAGTTTGGAAGATGATGTGAATGGGAGTTTGGACGGGGTTGTGAATGGCAGAAGAGGCATCAAGTCTTGGAAGATGGGCAGGACAGATATGGGGAAAGGAAATTCGAGAAGCAGCCACGCAGGCTGTATGGCATTGTCCAGTGTTCTCACGAGTTGTAGGAAGAGAAGAAAAAGACGACAAGACGTTCACATTTCAGCTTTCGGGTTTTACATTGTTAACCCCGTACGATTACGAGCAATGTCCGAGCTATTATCCCCGCAAGATATCAATCATCGCTATCAGATCTTGATGTCTTACTCTAAACAAAACGATTTAGAGGTGCGAAACCTTTATTGAGAAGCCTTCACTATGGTGGCCCCGGTCGCAGTTGAAATACCCATTATTGACATCTCTGGCTACCTCGCTGGCGATGTACAAGCCAAGCGTCGCATCGTCGACGAGTTTCGGCACGCACGCGAGAACCAGGGCTTCCTCCAGGTAGTCGGTCATTCCGTTCCTGCCGACTTGCAGTCGCGGTACCTCGCTTCTCTCGCGGAATTCTTCGCTCTACCGGCCCAGGAAAAGGAGAAAGTGGGCCAAAGCGAATCAAAATGTCATCGGGGCTATGAGCGCATCGGTGGCCAGAAGCTGGACGAACTGGACGAGAACGCGACGGCGGACCAGAAGGAGAGTTTCTCCGTTCGGCGAGACCGCCCTCTCGGCCGCTTTCTTCAGGGGCCGAACCAATGGCCTGGAAACCCTCCGCACTTCAAGGAGGTTTACACGGAATATTACGACTCCGTCCATGCGCTCTCGATGAAATTGTTCAGGCTCATGGCCCTGTCGCTTGACCTGGACGAGAACTACTTTGACGATTTCGGCTCGGACCCTGATGGTATCTCAGTCTAAATACCATCATAACAAGATGGCGGCTAACGCAGAACCAGGACTCTGCCTTTGCCGGTCGCATCATTACCCCCCAACTCCGCCCGACGCGGAAGGTCGCACGAGAGGCGTAGGGGCTCACACGGACTTTGGAGCAATGACGCTGCTATTACAAGATGTCGGTAAGTGGAATGAAAGCGCCACCATTGAACAAGCCGCTGATTGTAGTCGAAGTGGGTGGTCTAGAAGTCTTGCACAAGCGTACAGGAGCGTGGCATGCGGTGGCACCCGTCGAAGGTGCCTACGTCGTAAATCTCGGAGACTTGATGCGTGCGTAGAGCATTCCGGAGAAGACGTGTACAAATCTCGGCTACTGACGGTCGTGGCAGAGCGCTGGACCAACAACCGCTACAGATCGACGATGCATCGAGTCATCAGCCCATTAAGCGGTAGAGACAGGTACAGCTGCGCCTTTTTCAACGAAGGCCCGCTCGATCGCATGATTGAGTGCATTCCGACGTGCCTGAAGCCAGGCGAAGAACCTCTCTATGAGCCTTTGAGGGTCGAGGATCATCTTATCAGGCGCTATCGTCAGAGTTATGGTGCTGCTGGGACTGAGTTGAAGTAGATTCATACTATCGAGCGGCGACGGCATGTTTCCTTGGTTCGCAGCTATATCGCACTGTTGTATCATGAACAATACCAAGCTCTCGATCAGTCATTGTTCTCTCCACAGTCGCTCGATGACATGGGGATCCACGAAGCCGTGTTTGGTGCCTTGTTTGAGCGCATGTTGGAACGGGGACCAGTCGTCTAGGTACCCGTGGCCGAGAAGTTCTAAATCGTTGTTGGCCTTGGCCGTGCTCACAATTACCATCTAAGGCGATGCTTTGCTGGCTTCATGCCATTCATCCCATATGTCGCTGCCGTCAAACACAAAGTGAGAGCTGCGAATCACGACGAACGAGGAAACGGTCGTCCCTTTCCATGCATTCTGTCAAAACCATCACATATTTCTGCACCTCTTTACCATACCTGACTAACCCACACTCTTACAACAATTACAGAGTTCTATAACATATCCCACGTGCTACCAATCCACCCTTTCAGCTCCCCACCCGTGAACCTTTCCAACGAACCTCAATAGATCTAATAAGGACATCTCGCTCTTACGCTGTGATCGGCGCCGAGACGTAATCATAAAGACCACCACTATAAGTAGGATGCTAGTAATGTGTGTACGTAGAGATCCAACTATAGTAGAGTTCAGACATCGGACGTTAGTTTCGTTTGCGTCGTAAGTAGGTAGGTAGGGTGTAGACTTGGGTACATTTCGTGGATCAACGTCGCGTGCTTTGGCTATGTATCTTTAAAGAAAGATTCGATGGCGCCGGAACAGGTTAAGACGTCTTGATCAAGTATTGGGCAGATTGATACGTCGTGGCCCAAATTAGTGCTCGCATAATCGAAAACAAACACACATCACACACATACATGAGGGCATACAAATGACGTAGGTAGTAGCAGTAGTGATTGGGCTGCCCCAGCGCCAGGGCCACCACCAAATAGAGGCCTGAACAGGCACATTCTCGTCCCTAGCGCTAAGAAAGACTCCCATGTCTGAGCGACATAGACCTGGAGTGAAAAATGAAGCTATATACAGGTGCGGGCGGGTGGGCAAGAATGCTGTGGCTCTGAAAGAGATGAAACCGAATGAAGAGTCATTGCCTGGTGTAGAACAGGCATATGTACCGCTCCATCATGACACGTGTCTCCCGCTATGACCACTGTTCTAGCACATTCCATGTGGGGGCCATGGGTCGTGGCTACTGATCCCTGACTCCCTATGCGACTCACTAACCCACAGTCCCGCTGTAGTGAGTAGGGGGTCCTGAACTTGAGAGAGCGGGATGTATCTACAAACCAGCCTCGAACAGGGACACGGTTATCAATTCTCCGGACAAGCATCGATTTCAGAAGCCGGTCAATAAAACAGCTTCGCCGACCGTGCTATCCCCCTCGACGAGAACAAATGATGTTTGAGCCAAATAGCCCAAAAACAACCCAATCAATAATTGAATTAACAGTAACAGGAAACGCCAAAATCATACCATACGAGGACATGATTGAGGCACAGGGCAAGCACGATGTCAAAGAAGCCGCTAGAGTACAGCAGGTGCGGGCGAAGACAGCAGGTCGCAAGGATCCCGAGTGGAAGCAGAAGATCGCGAATCGGAGAGCTGCAAAACATCGCATGCGTGACATCAAGACGTTTGGTTAGTTTAGTTTGGAGAACAATTGTTCATGGTTGCATTTATGAGACTTGGGTTGGGCTCTGGGAATTGGGCTGGTGTTTAGTGGAAAATTGGTCTTATAAGTTTGGCGATCGATGAGAGAGGCTAGGGTATCAGAGGTAATACTTTCAGATGCAGTCATCGTCTAATATGATGGAACGGCTAAGCCGAGCGTGGAACGTACAGACTTCACTTTGGCTCTATCGCGCGAGCTTTACGGAGCCGCAAGCTTGCAGTGGCGATAGGGGACATCGATGAGGCATTGTACGGGGTAGGCGAGCTATAATTCAATTTTTTCAGCTGCACGGATCAGTAAATCCTAATAGATTGAGTTCTTGTGATTACCCAAATCCAGAACATGTTTTATAGATGAATCGCGAAGTGTCTCTGCGCCAACGAAAGATAGAATTCAAATGGCCTTTCAATTCTTTACAGCTTTGACATTGAAAGGATTAGGAGTGAAAGTTCCTTGGGGATCGGCCAGGTGCCTTTGCCTTCCAATCCTTTCGTACTTGGCTTGATCCTCGTAGTAGAATGGCCAGCTCTTGTCCATGTCCCAATCACCATACGAGGCCCAGAGCACACGCTTATCTTGCTTGCTGAAAGGGCTGTCCTCGCCGCACATGAGCTTGTCGTTGGCATTCTGCCAGCCTTGCGCGAGCGCTTTGCCTTTGTCGCCCTCTTTGTAGAAGCAGTCCAGCACCTGGCAAACCGTCGAGTCTCTCCAGCTGTAGGCCGTGCCGTCGTTCCGGTTGGCGTAGTATTGAGAGTATTTCCCGCCGAAGCATTGGATCTGGACGGAGAGGAAGCAATTCTCCCACAAATCGAGGTGGCTCAACGACGGAGCCAAGACCTGATGGATTCGATCGGCTACTTGATTGACCCATTTGTCTTGCACCAGCGTCGTGGAACTGGTCATGTAGGTGCGCTTCTCATATGGGTGGTCGAACTCGCGCGGTCGAGTAAAAAGCCACTCCCCGGTCATCTGGGACATTGGTTCGATGGGCTCCGCGGTGTGTATACACCAGTACTTGAGGAAACTGTCGAGGTTCCGGAACCTTTGGAACCAAGCGTCGACCTTGTCGGTATACTTGTCCTCTGCGTTCATGGGGACCCACTGGGCGTATAGGACGACGGAGGCGGGCCATTTGGTGTCTCCGTTCACACCCACTGCTTCGGCAATGCGCTTGAGAATTTCCCCTAGGTTATCTTTCAACTCGGGCATCAATTTGAACATGGGGAAAGAGGAGCTGAGCACGCTGACGCATAGATCGAAGTTTCGTGGAAACACTGGGTCATCGGCCATCGCTGCTACTTCGTTGAGAAGCAGTTTCACCACCGTTTCGCTGTATAGCCAGACTCCTTTGAAACCATGCGGCCTGGGTCCCATTTCAGGGAAGTCGTGATCCGCGTCGCGGTGAGCTTCAATGGTGTAGTGCGTGATGACGCCGAAATTACCTGGACTGCCTCCCAGTATGGCGTAGAATAGCTCTGCATTGGATGCTTTGGTGACCTCTTGGATTTCGCCGTCGTGGTTGATCATTCTGATGCCCCAGACGTGATCTCCCAGTAGGCCAAAGCTGCGTCCGAGTTGGCCGTATCCGCCTGTCTGAGCGTGTCCGCCGAGTCGTACATCGGTGCATTGTCCATGAGGCACGAAGAGCTGATGGTCTCGAAGAAACTGGTTAAACTCGCCGAGACTGTGGCTGACACTGGCGTACACCAGAGGTCTGTTGTTATCCGGAGATGGTAACTGTGGCAAAATCACCAGATCTTGCGGGCCTTTGTACGTTAATTTGAGATTGAGCTGAATACCCTTCCCGTGTGTAGAGCAGGCGCCACTGTACTGGTGACCGCCGCTCATGACCGAGACTACGTAGGCATGATCCTTTGCGTACTTGACTGTTTGCTGGATGTCATTATCATTTTGAGGAAAGGCAATCAGGCCTGGGAACATGTCGTGGTCAACCTGGTGAGTCGACGTCGCATATTCCACATTGTTGGCATCGTATGCTTTTCTTGGGATAGGATCAGTAGTAAATGGGTATTGAAGCCCTTTGAAGTCTTGGATTGTCTCCATTCTCCGGATATATGAAGGTAGGAGAAGATCTGGTTTGCTTGTCAGTATCAGTCATGGCACCGGACATGCTCAGAGCTATGTATTCTTTGATCCTGTTCGATTATGCGGTGTTCAAAATAACTCCGCATGTTCAGCCCATCCCTTACAAGCCACCTCTTGTCACATGCATAAAGTGCGCGAGAAACATTCAGCTACTTAAGCGAGCCAACTGGAAGTCTCTTAGTCAGACGGTGACTGTGGGAGAGTGGCTGTCCTGAGTCAAGCTGACGAAGAGGGCGTTGATGACACACTGCGAGCACCAGGCGCGGTTCAGACCAGGAGGTACAACCGCCATCTTCCGTAGTCATTTGGACCCTCGTCCTGACCATAACTCAATCATTTTGCAGGTAACTCGAGCAGTAGCGTCTCACGGTCTGCTGTTTACGCATCGGGCATTATGGTGCATGGGCAATACTTGATGCACTTATTGGCACTGGCTAGCGAAACCAGACATTGGTGATGATCATAGGGTAGACTCTTATTCTCAGACAAATGGGGAAGCGGAACACGAGACTCCTTTCTTACTTTTCTGGCAGCCTCAGAAATATCGAACACTGATGAGGCCGGTCTGACAACTCGACTCGGGACCGTCACCGGCTGACTAATGATCCTTCAATTGGCTCACTCAAACAACTGAATGAACCCCGCGCATCATGCACAGATATAGTTCTCTTGCACACCGCCAGCTCCGCTTACAGTCATTTCACTCGCTTAATTATTTACTCGCTCGATTGACGAAATAATCAATACTGACTAAGTAAACATATTTCGGTTAATTAACGAATCAATTGCTAAGCTCGTCAATGTACTTACAAGTCAATGCTCTATGCAAGGACACATCCCATGTCTACTATGATCTTTACGTCCCACGGGGGTTTTTTGAAACGTTTCCCTGCGATGAGGATTAAACAGGGTAGCTGTCAAGAGGGTGGCTGTACAGGAGTGAACATGCCGGTCTGAGGTCTCCCAATTTCATCGCCTGGACTCAACGGAAAACAGCCGGGACCGTTTTGGCGCGTCCGCAATCAGGCTCTCGGTTACCGGTAACTTCAGACTTGGCAAGACTGACAAAAGCCATTTTCGCAGACTCCAGCTGAGAGACTGCTAAATGTCTTGTCTCGTACGACGCGGGAAAAATTCCAGCTGCACTACCCCGCGAAATTTGTTCAACTCGGACTGGAGAGGCGCCACGGGACTGACTTTTAACTGAGTCCTGCGAGGGAATGCTGCGCCCTTTTTCATTTGCTGGTTCAATTGATCAAGGAAATTACTTCTTGGTCGGTTGCAAGGATGATGGATTCTATAGAGACTTTCTGCAACATAAACCCCCATCAAGCCAAGCCCGCTATGCTATGTATGGCTAACTGCTAAAGATTTTCAATAACGTCTTTCAACTTGGCCGGGAGCCAAGACCGTACCTTAGACCGGAGCTTGACCCCTTGTCTTTGTGTTTATTATAATGTCCGAGCACTGGTCTTGTTTGGGGTGATGCGGGTCCCACCCTTGAGGAGGCCAGAAAACTGAAAAAAGGACTAAGCTTGTCTAAAGGTCCTGGAAGCAAGACGGAGGAGGGAGGTTCAGGCAGCCATTGAAACCAATGAGCAACGCCACGAGAGACTCAGGGGGCTTTGGCTTGCCCAGAGGTCCATGACAGAGGAACAACCACGGCAAAGTAATCAAATTCGATAGGAAATTCTCCTGACACACCGCGATGGGATCCGAAATCATACCCAGAGAAGATAGGTCCGTCTCTGATGGAAAGAGTAGCAGGTTGCTGGTGGGCAGGAGCGGCCTTGGGTCTAGTTATGGGCGACCGAGGAGATGCGTCGTCCGCAATAGTTGCAAGGCGGCGAGTCCCTCCCATAAGGACCGAATTGATTTTCTGGTTAAGTGGCCTGGAGACCACGTGCTTGGAGAGAGCGGCAAACATGATGATGGTCCACGCAGATTGTTTCAAGTAGTCTTTTGTATGAAATGGGTCTCAATTGGTTAATGGCTTCCACAAATGATCTAAAGCTATGATTAGAGACGACCCTTGATGGAACTTGAAGAAAGAACAGTAGGAGCAGACCAAAAATGTAATCCTATAATAATGATGTGGCACCATGGGTTAGCAATTGTATCCAAAAATGGCAAGACGTGACAGTCAAGCCAGTATTGGAAGAGCAAAGTCCGGCTTGAACAATTGAATTGAGAGCTTACCTGAGAGGTGAATGTGGTGACAGCGGTATGCATGGTTGCTGAATTTGAGGAGAACAATCCCGAGGCAAATTTGGGGGTAAGTTGTAAGAGCTGAAATTTTTTGTTAAAACTCGTCTACCAATTTTCAAGTGGGGCTCCACATTTTAGCGTCTTGTTAGTCATCATCTGCCAAGACCAGCTTCCGGTGTAATATCAGCGTCTGTAACCACATGAAATTTGTTGGTTGGATTCATTCATTTGGTAATAGACCCGCTTATTGTTCGGAGTACTAGTGTAACCACATATGAACCGTGTAGGTTCGGCAATTGATTATGAAAATACCACCTCTGAGTAAATTCACTTTCGATATAATATTTATAGAAATTCAATAAACGTTTAAAATCGATTTCGAGGCTCTTTTATCGTATATAATGTAAATTATAACCTTTTTTATATATTTTTTCTTATTTTATTTAAACACGATTTTTATCATAATTTATAATAATAATTTATTATTATTTATATTATTTAACTATTAATTATTTCGCTTCACAATTTATTCTCGCAATAAATTATAAGTTTAATTAATGTATATTAATGATTATTAAATAAACGATATCGTTATCGTTTTTATACGATTAAGTAAAACGAGATATAATATTCGTCGATTATAAAATAACGTTATTCAATTTAATATCAATAAATAAAATTCGAATTCGTTAAATAAAAAGCTTATAATAATGTTATTTTAGATAAAAACTAATTCGTTAAATGAGCGTAAAGGTTTTTCGAAAGTTTCGCTATTAATTCAAATAATAACACATTTAAATTAAATATTAATTTATATATACATTTAAATTTCTTGATTTTTATATCGTTGAAAAGCGTAAATTAAGTTTTATAACTCGCGACACTACAATAAAATTTTATTTTTAAGAAAATAAAAGATAAAAAATATAAGTTTTTAATAAAAGCGCTCGAAAGATTTAAAAGCCGCTATTTAAACGCTAATCGAAAAGCGTAATAATTTCGAATTTATAATTAAGTATATATATAAATTTAAGATATTTTAGCTTAACTTTACTTTATTTTTTAATATATATTAATTTCGTAATTGCACGCAATTATAAACAATTAAAACGTATAAAAAATTTAATTGTACGATATCTTATATGCTTGTGAACGAAAAAAAAATATCAAATTCAATTTAAATTAAAAAATGTTTTTCAAAATTATCGTTTAAGACGATAAAATAATATAATAAAAATAAAATAAAACGAATTTAACAGATATCAAAAAATATATATAAATGTAAATTATATAATATAACGATATATAATCATATTGCTTATTGAAAAAAGCATTTGAAAACGATATTATATATGTAAATTTTTGGTGATGGGCGTTAAGACATTTTATCCTTCAGGCGTTAAACGATGGAATATGCGGGGCTTACTTCGTACTTTTACGAACAATTCATTTAATGAGGTAAATCGATTTCGTCTTTCTCTCAGACGCTAATCCAGCCCAGGATAGGATACATGATATATACTTACCGTGATACTGCATACAGCAGCCATGTACAGATGTCGAGATTCGTGCTCACTAAGAAGGTTTAGCATTTTTTACACGAAGACTTACACTTCTCAGATAGACAACAAAAAAGTAATCTAATCATGATCGGTAATGTTTAAGGTGAAAACCATAAATTAACGTTCGTCTTGTGAAAACGGTTTACACAAAGTGAGAATCGTTTACACAAGCCAAACTGCCTAAATAAACAATTACTTAAAATTTGATTTACGGGAGTCTTAAAGGTTTTTAGGGTCTCATTCGGGGGTCTTGAAGGTCTTCAGGGTCTCATTTGAGATTTTCAGGGTTTCATTCGAGCTGTCGACCTTAATTGATCGCGAAATCTCATATTTCAACCGGCGACTCATTATTGCATAATGTGATTACAACGCAATAATTAAAGATCAAAATTATATATTTTATGAGCGAAGTTATAAAATAGAATATAACGATTTCAATGATGTAAAAATAATCAAAATGCGATAGATAATTGTTTAATTATTTACATAAGAGATTTGCGTTGAGTTTATAGATTGCGATAAATTTGGAATGTGTCTCGCGGGGTTGAAACTTAATTTTGAGGATCATTCGGGGCATTGAAGCCCGTGAGTCCTCAAAGGGTCCTTAGAGAGACCCCTAAAGCCCCTAAAACTGGCTTCATCGAAAGAATATTTTCATACTTTCCAGCGTTGCCGTATGTGATTACTATAGTCTCAAGTTAAAATCTCAACATTGCTTAATCCGATGTAGCTTTAAAACTTAATATAAAACTTAATGGAGTGTAAAATCCTTGTGAAAAAGTTGCTAAACCTCCCTACTCAGAAGAAAAAAGAGAATGAAAAGAAAAGAAGAAAAGAAAAGGAGAAGGTCAGTCTTTATTGCATTCGCAATAATTGAAGAAATTCGATATCTGCGATAGATATACTTGAAGGAATTTCCATGTTCAGTATGGCTGAACGCCATCTGTCCAAAATCTGACCGTGCATAGTCCTAGCCTTACTCGTATTGTCCATGCGTACAGCTGACCCCGCTCGAAGGCGTAGCTGACATGCAGAAATGTTAGCTGACATGCAGAAATGTTCTCTGTCGTTCACTCCGCTCTCATTCTGGCCGTGCATAGTCTCGATCCTAAGATTCAATCATACAGTCAGCTCTATTACTAACCCCGCGGTAAAGCATAGCTGGAATGCAGAAAGTGTCTACTTTCGTCTGCACGTTGTGACAGTTCACAATTCTCTCTGACGTTTAGCAGAACTCAGCTGCTAGCTGATGCTGGGCGTACAGGGCGGTAAATTCACCGTGATTCTATTGTGCAAATGGTTGCTAGGTGTTGATAAGCTGACCGCTGAGATTAAGCCTATGGTAAATATGATTGGACCGCGTACTGGTAAGACGCAGCGAGTGGGATACGAGGTGAGTTTGTGGCGTCTTACGTGCTGCAAATCCACGCAAGTGTCTAGCATTCTCTGAATGATTCAGCCTCGCTTCATCCTGGCTGCCTCTATATAGCCAAGAAGACCACCCTGGTGATGTGCATAACTTCTGCCTAGGTTGTGAGCGAGTGCCTTATAAGACTTCAATATCCTGCACCTACTCACTGCTCTTTCAGTACCATCACTTCCTTAAAAACACAGCTCTAAGTGATACGTATCAGCTATGGCAGCTCAAGTTGCCCTTCCCATCGTTCACTCCCCTAACAAACCCACCCATCCATCCATAAGTCTTCCATCCACTTTCAAGATCGATTCTCAAGACAACAGGCTTGAGCAAAAGACGAACACACCCACAGACACTTCAGCAGTTCAGCCACCACCGCTGGGGGTGCTGGCGAACTTTACCGGAACCTTTGCTGGCACCGGCTTCAATTCAATATTTCGCCCGGACAACGGGCAGACCTTCCCCAACATAACTAGCGACAATGTTCTGGAACTCAATCTTACAACGGAAACGCTGTCCTTCTCCCCCAGCATTGGCAATGTGCCCAATCGCGGGTCAGGGACGCAGAGTGACATCTTTCTCAACGGCGTGCCCTACGTGCAGGCCATCAACGATGTGAGCAATACTGCCACTGGAAAGGCTGATGCCAAACCTTCCGCCATTCACTTCGAGCCCGGGCTATGGATGCATGTGCCGGCGACGAAGAGCGACCCGGTGCTAGGTGAATCGCTCGTGCGTATGGGATCCATACCCCATGGCACGACGATCAACGCCCAATGCCTAGCGCCAACCTCCAGCATCGCCGGTCCACCCACCATCGCGCCGGTGGACATGACTCCGTTTTTGATCGGCACCAGCAACAAGATCCCGTTCCCCAGCCAAACCGCATCCAACGAAAATACCCCAAGACTGCCGCAGGACCTGACCAAATTCATTGCGGCAGGCACGATCACCCAGGCCGTACTGACAGATCCGAACACCGTATTGCGCAATGCCATCGACGGACAGAAAATCACCAAGACGACGGTTTTTACCGTCTCCACGGCACCCACAACCCCCGAATTGGGCGGTGGAACCGCCAACATCGCTTTCCTCCTCGGCGCCGCAGGGGCCAACCCAGCGCCGAACGCAGATGCCATCCAGATGTCGGCCACCTTCTGGATCGAGGAGGTGCAGCACAAGATCGTAGTTCCGGTGCACAAGCCCGGGGAGCCGCCCTTGAAAATTGCTGCCCCCGCCCCTCATCCGGGCGCGCAGGTACCAACCTTCTTGGTCGATCCGCCGCATGAAATCACCGCGCCCAAGACGATTAGCGTCACCTCTACCCAAATCCAGTATTCACAAGAGGTGATACTCAACTTCGCCGGTCTGAGCTGGCCGCATATATCGTGCGCCACACTGATTCCAGAGAAGGAGCTGCCAGTCCCAGTCTCAGCCTTCGACTAGTCGTCCTCGTACCCGTATGTGAATAGGGGTCAGCTTGTTTTCAGAATTGGCGTGCATTTTGCGTCAGCTTGGAATTATCCTGGCTTCTTGCATCTAAACGTAGCTCCCACTCGCTAATCGAGTATATGTTGCGGTACCTTCCTTAGCAATGTTACGTGCTTGAGACAGTTCGATCTCGGGCTTCAAGGATGCAGCTCGTGCCAGTGTTACCATCATGTTGAGAATTTTGACGGGAGATATGGCGTTGATGATTGGAAGGCTTGCTTTCTTCATGGTCAAAAGTTATGCAGGAAAATGTTCTATATGCTGAAAACAAGGTTTCACCAATCAAATTTTCAGATTCCACGATTTTTGAGCTAAAACCTATCTTATTTCTTCATTTTCGATTTAAACGCGGGTACGTTTCAAAGAAGCTTCATCATAAGGCTGAACCTCGAACATCAACTTTTTAAATTTTACTCTTTTTATTCCTTTCGTGTCACGTATAATATGATGATATAATAAACAAATAAAATTATAAATTAGAATACGCGCTTTCGAATAATGTTATTTTTATAACATTTGATCAAGTTTTTCGAACTTTTATCCTAGATGAGATCTTTTTTTTAAACTCTCTTTTTTCTTCGAAGCTTTTTGAGGGCTTTTCGAGAGTTTTTGTCGGAGGGGCTGTCGAAGCAAGCTCGAAGTCTCATGCATTATACATTATTATCACATATCATGATTTCGGGCTTGCGAGGATAATCCCTTCGGCAGGAGCTCTCGGAGAGCAGTCGGACAGCCCCCGGAGGGAAAGGGGTGTTCCGGGGGTCTCCCTCGAGCGTAAAAAGAATAAGTACTAAACTATTGTAGAGTAATTGTAACAGAGATCTTCCAAGTTTTTCACTATTGGGAAGCCCGCGCCCTCAGCACATATTTATTAAAGGACTCGTATCTCTCGATCGAGGTAGTCATGTGTTGTACTATATCAACGATAGTAGTCTGAGGGTTTATAGTAATGTGGGACTAGTAGTAGATATATAGCAAATCTATGATGAAATCATAATGGCACCAAACTAAGATGCAAGGCTAAAGCACCTTCCTTTACACCAATGGAATGCCGCCTTGGCGAGCTAGCTGAGTTTTTTGTCAGCCGCGAACATAAGTATAATACAGACCGCGACAGGGCTCTGACTTATCTCTTTCTCGAGTGGGAGCCAAGAGCTCCAGAGAATCATGATGTGAAACTGTCTCTGCGCCGTTGATGCGGCATTTACACTTGATACTTTGATGAATGAAATGTGAAAGCTATCCAATAGGTATTCGCCGTTGAGCTTCGAACGGATTCGATGATTACCCCTGAGCTGTGCCTGATTACTGAGGCGCGGTATATGGAAAGCACGGCTCACTTCCCTTGTCAATTAATACCGAATTCTTCCCTGAATATAGCAAAAGAAATGCATCCTTCAGCCTTCCTCAGCGTCAACAAAAGCCGAGATGGGTGGTCAGCCACCACCCTAGCTTATACAACCTCACCAGAGAATACCCATTCTTTGGCCGAGATTGAATTGAGGGGACGCACCTTTCATGCAGTCAGATTCTCACGTTCTCCAAAGCAGTGGGCTTATCTTGAACGGATCTCCCTGCTTCCTCGAAATCATCGCCGCACTTCAGTGAAAGAAGGTTCAAGTAAAATTGCAACCTGAGGCTTACTTCCGTTTCCCTTTTCTCTATTCTAGGTCATATCGCAGCCTCTCTACTTATTGACTCATGCACACTTGGGACCAGCGATGTTTGAGCAGATCATCTGCAGCATACCTCAGCTACTACTTATGACTGCCATGTCGGCAGTAAATTTGAGTCAGTCTTTCTATACCAGTTCGACATTCAGCTTCCAGGGCGCACTTTTTGCCTATCAATATCTTTTGGTTGCGCCCGGAATCGAATTTGATGACAGTGTCCTTTTCTCTGCCGGCTGCCATGTCGACAACTCATCGAACTGCACAGCCGCTTGTCAAAACGCTAGCTTGATCTGTTGGATTTGATGAAGGAGGATTGATTTTCTTTTCTATGAAGCACTGTGAAGGCTACTTATACTAGCAAAAAGACGCTAGTACCATGACACAGGCATATGACATTTGCCACTGAGGGGTAGTGCAGCATCAGATTCCAACACACCCCCATGATGCAGCACTACTACCACACCCCCATGGTGCAGCATGGCCACACCTGTGATCCTTTGATCCTTTGATCCTTGATGAATTGCTGTGACACGAGCACAGAACCGATTTTTCCTTTCGAAGTTGCTCAATAAAGAGATCGAATATGACTGCCTTGTAGCAGGCTCACTGTATCGAAATTGATGAATGTGTAAAGTATTGATAAGTTGATGACTCGATGATTCTCTGCCTGCACTGGCCATTACTTGGGCATTGGCGACTGATGGATCGTTTCGAATCTGAATTGATAGTGGAAATTGTAGTTTGTAATTGTAGTTTCTTCTGACTCGTACACCTGTTGAGTGTACTTCCAAAGCTTCTTTGACCGTAGTTTTGCACGGATATCCACGAACCAGGTACTGAAATTCTTCTCAGTAAGGACTTCGATTCGGGATTCTGATTTTTGAGTAATAAACATAGTTGATAAGATAGTAGACAGGATAGTAGACAGGATAGTAGACAAGATAGTAGACAAGATAATAGACAATGTAGTAGTAACTAAGTCACGGAGTTGCCACAACTGTGCTGAACTTAGGAATCAAATGATTGACTGTGTGTGCGTGCGTAGCGGTTGCACGAGGGCCTCATAACCTGTTGGATTTGATGAAGGAGGATTGATTTTCTTTTCTATGAAGCACTGTGAAGGCTACTTATACTAGCAAAAAGACGCTAGTACCATGACACAGGCATATGACATTTGCCACTGAGGGGTAGTGCAGCATCAGATTCCAACATGATCTTTACGAACCCTTATACGATGCAAAATTGTATGGTCCTGGCCTCCTTCGGTCCTACTGAGTTTAATGCCAGTAGCTCGGTGACCTCTTTGCATAATTAGACGTTCAGCCCGCAATCGGTGAAATTGGCTAGCAACTTCTCAGTCGATCTTGCGGACCCCGGGTTCCCAAATCTAGCCCTACGTGTGAATAAGACGATCTCCCAATGCTTACAGCAGTACTGTAGCAACAGTAATGATTGTGGGGTTGGCGTCGACTTTTGCAATTCGGCTTTTTATTATACAGGAAATGAGAATTATGTTGGTGGCTACTGTTACCCTGATATCTGCTTGGGCAACGGGTCATCCTCCCTCAATCCAGATATTGGTGGCATTGGAGTATGGCGACATTCCTTTCACATCAATTTGATAGCGCTTACTAAAGTTGAATAGGTGTACATCTCTTACTGGACGCAAACTGGTATTGCTACTATTCTGTTCATTCTGCTAAAGTTGTGCGATGCACTTCTCTATCGTATCTGCCTTTTCGCCTACGGTATTCTCTGGCCCTGGTGGTTTCTCTGGCCCTTAGGACTGGAGACGATCAAGGAGACGGCCAATAAAGCGCAGACATCGTTACGCCGGTACAAACCTGCGATTCAGTCTGCGACAGTCGAATTTCATAAAGCCCAGTGCTTTTTCATGCTCGCCATAGGAGTTGCAGGTCAGATAGTCCTTCGCCGGGGATCCTTAGAGGATGGATCCTTACAGTCGATTATCAACTACACACTTGTCGGCATCGTTTCGATGAATGGCGTCTTACCAGTCACCCTCACGCTTCTGTCCCTACACACAGTCCAAATGCATTCCTGGTATCTATTGATTCTGTCGACATGCACCGTCCTGCTGTCAACAGTCACATTCTTCATGAGCGGCAAATTCACCCCTTCTGCGCAATATCTCGGGAAAATCCAAGCTGCCACGAATGACAAATACTCGAATTGCGGATTCAAATATCCCTCCAACTTTTGCCTGAGCGAGGGGTACACATTTTCATCTACGACAAGTGGTGCTGGTGGTGACGAAAGCTGGGCTGTAATTTTCTCGCTTGTCATTCTCGGGCTTCTCATCCTGGACCACGTTGGATTGCAAGAGGTCCCGATAGTTCAACGGTTCTTCAGATGGTTCTTTAGCCGAGTTGAGTCTTTGCTAAAGCTAAAACCGCCGACCGAACTCAAGCACTCCCGACTGCAGAGGGCATTCGGGAATAAAACCGCTCTAGATCACATGAATGCCCTAATCAGCTTTCTCTATCTGTTTATCTGGGTCTGGTATGCTACAAATATAGTTTTTTTCCTCTTCGACCTCGGGTCTTTCAGTCCGGTAGGAGATTGGACCTTTGGCCAAGTTGTCGCTATCACGGTCTGGGCAGCCCCAGTTTTCGAATTCGTGAAGCTGTTAGTCCGTAAGTGAAATAGCTCCACTATAAGACCCACAAAACTGACAAACTAAAACAGAGGGACTAAAAGCTGGTCTGGACTACCGCACTCCATTCCCCTACAAAATCATAAATTCAGATAAACCCGACGAAGAGCCCGATACAGATATCGAGAATACTACGTTCAAGTGGACGCACCCTGTCAGAAGTGGTCGAGGTATTCTGAAGCGGAAGCTGAAAGAGTACCTTATACCTTCTGGAACCCCGCCTGAAGAGGTCTTCAAGATATTTTGAGAACAAGATTCAACATACCAAATCGTCGGCAGGTTATAGAGCAATTTTATTCGAACTTGTAAGTCACGCCCTTGCCTTCCCAGCCGATTTGACGGCAATGAACCCTTCGGCCGATGGTGCACTACTATGTGTAACTAATAGAGCTCTCTGTCTGACGTATAGATATCACACCTCCAGACTCAACCCTTACAACTCATCGACTCCCGCTATGGATTACTGCCTACACGTGAGCTCAGGATTAGCTATCTGACTGGGAGATGTCCATTTTACATTTTTGTTGTAAATTTTGAGGCCTTTATTTCCCAAGTATTGACCCTGCATTCTACGAGACTCCAAGACTGATATACTTCTAGATGGAGAAGCTTAAAGATAGACTATAGTTATATACCTACTCTAAGATCGTCAAATAAGTATTGCAGAGTCTCCCCCGAGCCAAGCGTAGAAAATGAAACCCCTGACTCCCCTTTTCGAAGCAGCTCACGCCGTTGGAGGCACAAAGATTGATGGATAGCAGATGAATGCAAAGTACTCCAGATGATGAGCAGTCTCGGTATCTCTGTTAGTCGGAATACCCCATCAAAACCCTCCCACCAAGATCTCCAATCCAAATCGCAACCCACCCCCATCGTCGCCCATTCAAGTCAGCACTTCTGTAAATTACTCATATATCAACAACGCCGAAAGTCATCTACGCCGTATACTCCAACACGTCGCTTTATCCGATAACGATCTCCTGGTGAGCTCTTCTACTGCGTTTTCATGATTGTGACCACGTCAAAAACCACCAGACTTTCAATGATCTCGGACTAGACGGTCATAGGATAATCGTACTGGTAACTATATAACCGCTCTTGCAAACGCGAAGCTTGCTGAAGGAAGTGTGAGCTTCCCTCCTCATCATCGGTCCATTAATCACATGTTGAGAATCGAAGAACAGTAAATCCAGCTTCTTACGCGATATTCTCTTAAGATGTTCAGAACACGGCGATATACTTGAACTCTGGGCAGCAAAAACGAAGATTGCAAATTGAAATGCAGCATACAAAGCACGTCGATTAGATGGCCTCCTGGCATCAAACCCGTAGAGTATTGGGTTTTGTATGACTATCTAATTCTGCAGAAGCAGAAGCTTAGCTGGAGCCTATGGCCCTGTTCACCGATCATTCATTCATAAGCCTTGATTTTTTCCCGTAGGCATAACGAGTGCGAAATACCCAGCTCTCCCCGTCGTTGAAACGCTGAATCCAATAAATAGCCCTTAAGTATCATCTATGATCACTTGGATCCCCGTACAAAAAGCAACAACATTTCCATCGTCCTCACACCCTTCAAAAACTCTCCAGCTTCAACTCCGTACGTGTCCCTTTCACTCATTGACTCACATCTTCTTCCCTTCTTCCCTCCATCCCTCGTTCACAAGACTCTCCTTCGTACTGCACCATCTCAACCGAACCCCTTAATCACTGCTCTTCATCAGCCTCTCCTCCCCCTTCCCTCGAACCCAATCCACAACTCCACCACCTCAGCCCCTTCCCTTTCTTCCCCAAATTCCTCACCCAAATTCCTCAGTCTGAGCGGGCAACTACATCATAAGGGCAGCCAATGTATGTAGATAGATTCAACAGTCTGCCACTGCTTTTTTCCTATGGTTTGTTTCTCGATATGTGCCATGGGGGATCTCACGCGCGCTGCTGTTCTGGCTGTTTTGGAGAATCGAGCCTTCTGTTAGGTTAGAGTGGGGGGGGGGGGGGGGAAAACGGAGGGCATGATCAAGACCTTTCTTTGGGAGTTGGACTAGGTCTGTCTCGCTGGATATGAAAGCGGTGTCACGCTGATCCTGATCGTACTGCTATGTGCGATAGACGGACGGGCTCTTGGCGATATTTTTCGTGGAATGAGGTTGGAATGCGGATTCTGCTCTTTACCTCGTCGGCGTGGGCACCTGTCATCGGGTCATTGCTAATGACGACCGTTCAACGGGAAATGAAGTCTCCTGGAAGCTGGAAGGCAACATCACGATATGTCCAACCACAAGTGCTAATGGTCATGGCATTCATCGAGATCAAGTGCTAGCTGGAGTATACAAGTACACGTAAATAGAGATCAAGTATCCAGACCCAGAAATCATGCAATAACTTTCATTCGACTTCTCATCGTAATATTAACCGAAAAGAGCATCACCAATACGAATCGCCACCGTCTTCGTCTGAGTATAACTCGACAATGCAGCCTCACCCAGCTCTCGTCCAATCCCGCTCTCTTTGTAACCACCGAATGGTAAAGTGTGATGTAGCATGTTATACTGGTTCACCCAGACGGTTCCGGCTCTCAAGTTGTTGCTGACTCTGATGGCGGTGTTGAGGCTGGAAGTGTGGACGGCGGAGGCGAGACCGTAGGTTGAGGAGTTGCCGAGACGGATGCCGTCTTCTTCGGTCGTGAATTTGGAGATTGAGCAGACGGGACCAAAGATCTCTTCTTGCATTATCTTCATGTCTTCAGAAACACCGGAGAAGATGGTTGGTTGGATGAAGTAGCCTTCTTTGCCGTGGCGTTCACCACCGATTTCGATTTTGGCACCCTCTTTCTTACCGGCATCAATGTACCTGTATTCCTGTCAGTTTTTATACTGATTTGAAGCTGGGCATAGATGAGAATCACCCCATGATACGGTCGAATTGCACCTGGGAGACCTGAGGACCCTGGAACGTGTCTGCACCGAAGGGGTCACCAACAACGTTCTTCTGTGCCCTAGCCTTAAAAGTCTCGATAAACTTGTCATAGATACCCTCTTGAACGTAGACTCTGGATCCAGCACAACAGCACTGGCCATGGTTGTAGTAAATCCCAAAGTTGACCCAAGAGATTGCATTATCGATATCCGCATCGTTGAACACGATATTTGGGCTTTTGCCACCAAGCTCCAGTGTAACCTTCTTCAAGTTCGAACCGGCAGCCGCTTTCATGATTTGTCGACCAACGACAGTAGATCCGGTGAAAGCGATCTTGTCAACGTCCATGTGGGCGGAGAGAGCAGCACCTGCAATCTTGCCGAAGCCGGAGATGATGTTGATGACACCGGGAGGGAAACCAGCCTCTTTGACAAGTTTGGCGGCGTAGAGAGCGCTGAGAGGTGTTTGTTCGGCCGACTTGAGAATGACGACGTTGCCGCAGGCGATGGCTGGGCCGATTTTCCAGGACCACATAAGAAGGGGGAAGTTCCATGGGATGATTTGCGCACAGACACCGAGCTAGACCCGCTTCCGTCAGTTCGAATTCCAGCACGGAGAGGATAGGGTGGACAAACAGGTTCCTGCCTGGTGTAGTTGAAAGTCTCAGGGTTCATCTCAATGACCTTGCCGTGGATCTTGTCTGCCCAGCCGCCATAATACCTGAGGCAGCCTGCACACAAACTGATATCGATCTTGGCCATACTGAACGCTTTGCCATTATCTAGGGATTCAATTGATGCAAGGAGGTCCGAGTTCTCTTCGAATAGATCTGCCAGCTTCACGAGATATCGTCCTCGCTGGTCTGGGGTGACGTGCCTCCACGTATTCTCGAAGGTCTTGCGGGCGACGGAAACGGCGTGGTCGACATCTTTTTCCGTGGCTTCATGGACTTCGCAGATGGGTTTCTCGGTTGTGGGGTTGATGGTCTCAAAGGTCTTGCCATCTTGGCCTTTGATGAACTCGTTATTGATGAAGCTGCAATTACTTAGGTCAGCCCTGCGGTTCGGAACGTGGGGGCGGCAAGATGTCATAGGATAAGGTGCGGGGTAAAGGCGATAGCGAGCAGGACCAGGGAGTCGCCGTTGCCAACCATGCAGTTCTTTGAGTTTGAGAAATTGAGAAAGATGGAGAAACTCACAGTCCAGTGGGTTGCTCGTATTTGCCTGTTGCAGGAGTCTCTAGAGTTACCGAGACAGACATTTTGGATGAGGGTTGTAAATGTTCTTGGTGAAGATATGGAAGGGCGTGAATCAGCAGTGTCTTACAACGCACGTGATTGTAAAGTGTGCAAGGGTAGAAGTTGGAGGAAGAGGAGTTGTGAGTATCTGACGTGGAAATATATACAGAGGAATGTCGCGGCAATGGAGCTTTAATGCCCGGATGGAAGACTTACTCCGCAAAAAGTCATTTATAGCGAAGAAGAAGAACAACCCCACATCAGCCTACACTAAATGCAAACATAACGTCATTCTCGACTGCCGACTTTGGATTCAGTACTCATTCAGCGAGTTGAATCACGATGAGGGGCCTACCCCTCATCCGACACGTTCTTAGATTGGCATCGATGCACCTTGGTCCGCGAATTGGACGTAAGTCTGTAACAATCTAGATCTTCCCATCATCCCAACCTGACTCGTTACACACCATCCCAGGGTCGACTTGTGCCCGAAAGACACGTGAGTGGAGCGAATGTGGAAAGATCGTCGTTGAAGGGTACAGTATTTGTACTGATGGATATGCAGGCCTCGCAGCGTAGATCTCCATCACACATATCAGGTTCTACTCTCCCCACTGAAAGCACGCATACAGGTCACTCGACGGTCAGGGCAAAGAATCGAGGTAAAGGAGAGTTTGGCCAATTTTGAGACAGCTAGAGGTATCCCTTCGCACGAAGGGAGACTCGGACACGGCCCCAGATTTCGCTAAGGCGGGAACTACCATTAAGTTTCAGGATCAAAGATGGAGGGTGAACGGAACGCGTGAGGTACCTACGTAGAATTAGTAGTCTGAACGGTCTGGCCTCGTGCCCTCCTATGTCGTGCATCTCCTTCATCTTGGCATTGGATATAGCCGGCCATACGGAGGTCTGCAGTAAAGGTCATAGACAGCGCTATTAGCAGCCCTCGCCTCGTACTTACCTTACGCTTGAGGCAAAATTTATTTTGAAGAAAAGGCCGATCAAATCATGCAGCACGCTAACATGATCACGTGATCTGGTGCCAAGACGTGGAAGCTTGGCACTGGCCAACCTACGTGAATTACTTAAGTACCTACGGAGTACTGAACACCAATCTAGAGTACCTTAGTCTCTGATTGAATAAAGCGTAATGTTTTTCCCGCCTCGCACTTAGCTGAGCTAACTGCGTGGCACGATTTACGGAATATCAGGAAAATCATCTAAATTTCCCAATATCCCTCCCTGTTTCTTTTTCACATTGAACGTTTCATTTTAAATGATATCTTACGCGGATCATTTTTTTCTTTATATCTTGAGTTACATAATTTTATTTCTTTTATGCCTCACTCATCAATCGCGATTGAAAATCACGATCGAGGTTTAATATTTGACAGCCGTCTCGGGCAATCTTCCGAGTTAGGTAGGTGAGACCGTGAGAAAGAAAAAGCCCTTCCGCACTTGTCACACCTGCCCCACCATGAGCTCCCAGCTCTGGCGGTGAGGTACAACAGCACCTCATGTCTCCGACGGTAAATTCAACGCTCCTTGACGTCACGTACGGATCAACCTACAACCTCCTCGCATTCATAACCCTCTCGTGTCTCCTCTTTCTTTCATTCACTCATAGACCTTCTTTATGTTGTAGATGCTTCCGTCTTGCTATTCCTTCTTGCTTGCCAAATGATGCTCCCGACGTTGTTAGCTGGCCTTGGGGTCTTGCCCTTGACTTGGGCAATGTCCCCAGGACAGCTAATTGCTTCCAGACCTAAGGAGCCTTCGCTGGAGCGCAGACAGGACGCCTCGGGGTACCCAGCCCATATCATTAATACGCCCATTGACCATTTCCCAAATAGTCCACGTTATGCCCCGCACACAAATGCCACCTTCTCTCAGCGATAT
Organism: Alectoria sarmentosa; assembly: GCA_009733775.1. Taxonomy (NCBI): domain Eukaryota; kingdom Fungi; phylum Ascomycota; class Lecanoromycetes; order Lecanorales; family Parmeliaceae; genus Alectoria; species Alectoria sarmentosa. Next base: position 121,478 of record WOGZ01000007.1, read on the forward strand.
TATTTCGATTCATCGTACTATAAACCTGGCGGTCCAATATATTTATATATAGGAGGTGAAACGGATGGGCCCAGCAGGTTCTCAAATCTGGAGACCGGGATCATCCAGATTTTGATGAACGCAACGAACGGACTGGGCGTCATCTTAGAGAATAGATATTATGGAGAATCGTATCCCTACAATACTTCGACTACAGACCAACTAGCATACTTGACTACCGAGCAAACAATTGCGGACAATGCATACTTCGCCACTCATGCAACCTTCCCTGGCATCAAGGGCAATTTGTCGGCACCGAATACTCCTTGGATCTTGTACGGAGGGAGTCTGGCAGGAGCCCAGACTGCATTCTCTATCAAGCAATACGGAGGCTTGCTCTACGGCGGCATTGCTAGTAGTGCCGTAATCCATGCCGTGCTCGCATATCCTGAGTGGTACGCTCCAATCCAGAAGTTCGCTCCGCAAGACTGCGTTACAAGTATCAATAACATCATCGACAAGTTTGATGCACTCCTTGCTGCAAACAACACTGAAGCGATAGTTGAATTCAAGGCAATCTTCGGCCTTGAGGCGGTGACAGACAACCGAGATTTCGCGATGACAATTGCTTTCCCACTCGGTGGGCCAATGAATTATCCGACGAATACATGGCAAGAGCTTAATTGGGATGAGACATACGGTTCCCAGGATTTCTTTTCTTTCTGCTCCAATGTCACTAATCTGGATGCCCCTGCAAACATCACAGCGGTCGACACTCTGCTCAGCAAATACAGCAATGGTGAAGCGTGGACCAACCTTGGTAATTACGCTCAGTACGTGAAACAGACACTCCTCCCGCTCTGTGCCGGTGTCCCGATCGACAGCACAGCTTGCTTTGGCACGCAGAATCAGACTTTCTATGCCGATACGACGAATTCCGCAGATCGCAGCTACCTTTACAGCACCTGCACCGAACAGGGCGCCTATCAGGTCGCACCCGCGACGGGACCTTCATTGATCTCGCGCGTCCTCCAGGTCAACTACACCCAGCAATGGTGCGAATGGGCTTTTCCGAAGGGCAAGTTCAATTCCATACCCAGCACGCCCAATTTGACTTACTACAATCATTATGGAGCCTTCAATTTCTCTGCCGATCGTCTCGCCTTCATCGACGGCAACATCGACGTCTGGCTCGACGTCTGCTATCACTCCAATGACGCCCCGGCCCGCTATTCGACCGACCTCCATCCCGAGTATTTGATCGCCGGCGCGGGCCATCACTGGGATAGCTACGGCATTCTGGATCTCGAGGCGGAGCCACAGTTCATCGAGCAGGCGCATTTGTGGGAGATTAGAACGGTGACGAAGTGGCTGAGGACCTTCAAGAGTTGGAAGTCGAATGTGGTACATTCGGAGCTCTAGACCCACCAGAAAGCCGGGTGGAAAGCCTGTCAAAGTATCGAAACAGTGACTTTTCATAGAAGGTATCGACTGACCAAACACAAAAGCTGCCGTAATCACCCCATCAATATCTCTGTCGCCCGGACTGAATCTGGCTGTAATGGTTATTATTTTGGACGGATGTCAGGGATGTCGGGCCATACCTCAAGTGCCAAATAAGATTAATATATTCGACTTCAGAAAGGCATATTCACGTGATTCAGAAGACCTCTCATCGGGTCAAGATAGAGCAGGATGCCGATAGCTGTAAGAAGTTCGTCCAGGAATCGATCGATCAGATCCCTTCTCTTCTTTGAAACGGACCTACAGCGTTTCCTTTTGTGAATTTGCTCTTGAGCTGCGAGATGTGGTCTACACCCACACCTTCTTTCGCCCATCTGGCCTTTGCTCCTTTGTTAATTCTCCCAGAAAATAAGCAGGTCCTGGATCTTTCTTCAAATCATATCGGAAGCTACATGAGAGAATACCGCCTTAAAGCACTAGTGTTGTGGAGAATGGGTATCAATGTAGCAATGCTCGCTAATACCTTCACTAACACCATGCCGTATACGCTATGCCTGCAATCCGAGCCTTTTCCCGTAGCAACTCAAGCAGTCACCTCGCTTTATCAGAGGATCAATTCTCAGCGTCGACTTCTTGAAGTCCGTGCTGAAGGTGCGGGCTCAAAGGCGTCATCATCGTCAGAGATGTCATCATCGCTGACCTCTTGTACCTTTTTCGTAGCGCCCCTGGGCTGAGTTGTAGGTTGGGAAAAGTTCAGCTGCGATTGCTTGCCGGCATTAGTCGCAGTCGCCCGAGCAGGTGCACGCTTTGGAGCGAGCGCTTTCGCTGGTGCCGCTTTCTTGGTTCCTCGCGTAGATGGCTCTGGCTTAACGAATAGTTGGCTCTCGTCGTCATCAGAATCAATCATGACCACGTCTTCATCTTCTTCCTCCTCTTCTGACTCAACGACCTTCTTCTTACTCCTCGAATTCTTCGCAGGAGCCGTCTTCTTGACTGGGGCAGCAGCCTTCTTCGGTGCTGCTTTCCCTCGGCCTTTCGCCGTAGGATTGGCTGCTGGTTCATCTGATTCGTCTTCATCCGAGTCCGCAAGATCTGACCGGTCAACCGCAGCTGGTTGATCGTCCCAAGCACCGTTGAGATCGGAGTCCCAGCCGTCTGGACGAGGCTTCCGCTTTGTCTTCTTTCGCAATGATCTATGGCCAGAGGCAAAGAGCTCTTCGAGATGAGATTTGCCCTCCTCCATCGCATCACGAATATTGTCTTCGTCCAACTTGTCCATCTGCATCAACTGCTCAACTTGCTTTGACAGGTTCTCCGTGACGAAAGCCTCCATTGCGTGCTTGTCGTCTTTGTCAATGAATTGGCTGACGGCGTCACCGAAGGAATTTTGGGGCAGTATTGTAAGGGACTGCGCGGCGAGGAACTCCCGCACCAGTTTATCCACCTTGACTGAGTCGATGCCGAGTGATGCAAGCATAGACTCTTCGGGCATCTCTGTGCCGTTCTGCGCTCTCTTCATGCCACTCGCCTTCTTTCGATAGAATTGGACCACATCCTTGATATTGGCAACTCTTTCAGTAAAGCGGTTTGAAAAGCGTTGTGGGTTCTCGCAATCGAAGTTACCCCCCTCAGGTGCAGTATACTCCACCCGCAATCGAATCAGCGGTAACGGTGGAGGCTCATCATCTTCTTGTTCCTCGTCTCCTTGAGCCGCCTTCCATTCTTCATTTGCTTGTTTGATCATGTCTTCAATAATGCGTGTGAGGAATTGAGTCAGCTCAGTCCGATTATTGGCCTTTTTCACAAGTTTCATTGCTTCCTTCTCTTCAGATAAAACGATCTCTCTCATCACGAAGGGTCTGACCGTCTTCAATCGAATGGTTTCCACCGTGAAATCTCGGCCCGTGATGCCTAGTACAGCAATGTGTTTTGGTACCGCTTCGCCTGGCATGAGTGATGTGGCGACTGAAGATCCCGGCTGCATGACATGAAAGTTCGTCTCGGGGTTGTATAGGGGATCGATTTTACACTCGTGTTCGTGACCCCATATGACCATGTCCAAGAATTCTGGGAGGTATTTCTCTGGTAGAAACCCCGTCGGCGTATGCGCAACGCTATTATTCATTTTAGCATAGATACTTTTGTTCAGAAGGTAAGACCAACTGGTTTTGATGGACACATATAAGATTGAACCAATCTTGTTTTTGTGTACCTGGCTGGAAGAATTTGACCTTTCCATCTGTGAAGGTCCGATTAAGCCGCTCATCCCTCACATTACTGATGCCAAATAGAGCGAGCTTTGTGTTCCCCTTTTGTAGAAGTACAGGCTTGACTTGAAGATTGTCTGCTTCTGGAGTTCGTCCGTAGTAGTTGACCAAGCCGGCTGCTTGGAGCAAATCAAGGGCTGCAAAACGGCCATCCTGATATACGTGAGCACTTGAGACTAGGCTTCTATCGGTCCTTGCAACTCACCCCTGATGGGTCATCATGGTTGCCGTGTATGGAAAAGACCGGGATGGCGACATTTATATCTGGATCTTCGTAATTGACATGATTGAATGCCCTACAGTGCTGGTCAGCTACTGACCGGCTTCAGTGCTAATTTTGCATTGTTGGTGTACCCTTCAAAAACCTCGCTGCTGTCGCTGAGCATCTCCAGCTCGCAGGGCTTCTCTCCGTAACAATTCATTCTAAGAGACCGCATGACGTTGAACATAGCTTTTCTTGAGGGCTTGTTGTCGTGGAAGAGGTCCCCGGCCAAGAGCACCATGTCGACATCTTTCTCTTTCGCTAAGCACATCACCTCATGGAAACTTTTCCAGCTATCGTCCCCTCGGATGGCGTCTCGCTCAGCGTAGCCAACATGGTTGTCTGTGGCTACGAGTATGCGTATGGTATCTGCAGCTGGAATATCTTGTTAGTCTAAGAGCTGAGATATGGTAAAAGCAGTGTGAGGGTACGGTGGCATGTTGTAGAAATGATCCTTACCAGGAAGACCAGGCATGACGGGCATCAACTTCTGGGTTAATTGGGAGATCTTTGTGCGTCTATGTTGTCAGATCGCTGTGGAGTAGATGTGGATAGAAGCAAAGATAAGGTCATGTCGTTGCATAGTTGTGAAAGATGAAGATTGAGATGCGGTTTAAATACCACTGCACCAGAGTGTTGAATGAATTTGGGAGACGCGTGCATAAACACTAGAATTATGCGCGTGGCGCTAAGAGTATTATGCATCGAAGTGAATGCGTCACTGGAGTCATATTCACTTCCCTTTTATAATACATTGAGGTCTGCTCTTGCTTTGGCTTCTATGATTCTGCATGTCTGAATCGTGACCATAGGTCTGTTGACTTTCTCAAACCACCAGGAACTTCCCCGATTCCTCCGTTAAAATTGGGCCTCCCCAACCGCAACAATGCCCTTCGACATGACCTCCTCCGACACATACGATACCCCCGACTCCTCCCCAGACCCCTACGTCAACTCTTCCACGACCACCGCTAATGGTCTTCCCCCCTACATCGACTTCTCCTCTCTCCCCTCCGGCCTCCCAATCCTTGGTCCTCTCACCGGTTACACCTCCGCCAGAAATGTAGCCCAGATACAGAAGCGTTTCGTCCAGACGTCGGAGACCATCCGGCGACCCCTCACCGAATCCGAGCAAACAGCCATGGCGTACTACGCAGCCAAAGCCTTCGCCATCTCCTCCTACGGCCCCACAATCGGCATAGGCGCAGGCCTTTACCGAACATACTCTACTCGCGCCCAGTTCCGGTGGCCGATGTACGGGAACATTATCAGCGATGCTCCGGCGGAGGGGGAAGTCCAAAGAGGATTCTGGGATGGGCAAAAGATGAGGGCGGGCGGGAAAGAGATATTGCAGGGTGCAAGCAGTCAAGCTAAGGCGAACATACTGCATGCGTCAAGAGGTTTCGCATACTGTCTGATAGGCTTGTATTTCGCACCATTGTTCGTGAGCTCGTATGCGGCTACTGTGAGTGCGGTAGGGGAAATTCGGGATCCGAGGCTTCAAGAGTCTAACAGGGGCGTAAGAGAAGCGGTGATAAGGGATCAAAGGGAAAGGAAACAGAGGTCCGGGGAGATCGTGAAGCAGGCAGATGCTAGGAGAGACGGCAGGATGGCCAACCTTCCCCAAGAAAGAGACCAGGGGAGGGGACGGAGAGGCGGAAGTGCGGAAGTGGATGATGCTAGTCCAACCGGTGGGGCTATGATGGACATGGGGATAGATGAAGAGCAGGGTAGATTGAGTGAAGCAGGGAATATGGGTGGAGTGCTGAGCGATGGGCAGATGAGAAGTGCGGAGGCGAAAGCCCGGCCTCAATCCGATCAAATCGGGGCCAGCAATAGAGCGGCAACGTTTCAAATGGAAAAGGTCGAAAGACAACCCAAAGATTTCGGAAGCGATTTCGACGACGCCAGTCCCACGGGCGGTAGCGGAGCGATGGAGGGTGGAGACGGAGGCGGAGGCAGCGTGTGGGAGCGCATCAGGCAGCAATCCACCTCTGAGCCTTCGGCTTCGAGCACGGGGAGAGGGAGAGGAATGAGGGGAGCGCAGCAGAATCAGCAAGAGGGTTCGACGACGACGACGACGACGGGGGACAGCTTTTCGTTTCCGAGCTCGGAGGAAGAAAGGAATTATGCCAAGGATGAGGCGCAGAGGGGATTCGATGAACGGGTGGAGAAGGAACGGAGGGGAGGTGACTTTGGTGGTGATGGGGCTAGACGGTGGTGATGCTGTAGGCAGCGTTTATATTGGTAAACACGTCTTGACTGTCCTCCCAAAGTGATATTCCTATGTGAGAATGTGCGTTGCAATTCTGCACCGGCTGTGGCAAATTAGGAAGCCTTGGACCTGGCCTATCGGAGAACAGCAGCTCCGTTTGAATTTGACAGAGAGAAAGGGGAAACAGTAGCTTCCTGGATAGTAGAATCAAGGACCTGGTCTGAGATAAGTTTGTCGTCTACTATCGTCCTCTCTCTCTCTTAAATATGCCACTTTCATGGCTATTCATCTCGAAAGCATCGATAGCAGGGCTTCACAGCCAAGCACCCTGCCTCATCAAAGCTCCCTGCCCTTGTCATACCGCTACCACAAAATCCACAGTCATTCCACTCACCACTTCTCCCCGGCCGGCCTGATATCAATCTCCCACGTAAAGCTCGTCTTCGGCTGCGTGTGCAGATGCCAATACGCGTCCGCAATCGCGTTCGGATCAATCATGGCCTCCTTGGCCAACCCCCACGCCTGGGTCTTCGGAATGTCAATCACCCCGTCGATGACCGCATGGGCAACATGCACGCCCTTGGGGCCGAATTCCCGAGCGAGGGACTGCGCCTGGGCGCGCAGGGCGAACTTCATGGTCGCGAAGGCGGCGAAGAGGGCGGAGCCTTTGACGGAGGCGGTGGCGCCGGTGAAGATGAGGGAGGGGGGATGCTCGGAGGTGGGTATTGAGTAGAGGAGGAGGGGGAGGGTGGCTTGGGAGAAGAGGAAGGATCCTTTGCTGCGGATGGAAAACGGTTGTCAGCCATTGATTTCCCGTAGACACATAGCAATGGAAATTATCGCCTTTTTTGTGCATGACGACTGCAGGGAGAGCTCATGGATCCACTTACACGCTCCCCGCATAGCTCGCATCCAACACCTCTTCCGTCAGATCCAAAAACGGCTTTCGAACAAATGCCCCACTGGCATTGAATATCGCCGCCGCAACCGTGACATCGTTCCCATACTCCTGCTTCACTTTCTCCACCATAAGTTTCACGCTCTTGGAGTCCGACACATCGGTGGATATACCGATCGCTTTACCGCCGGACTGGTTGATGGCGTCAACGATGGGGGTGTAGGTATCTGGATTGCGGGAAAGGAGAGCAACGTCGTAGGCGGCGGCGAATTTGCGGGCTATGGCTGCGCCGGTCTGCAGTAATTGAGATTAGTATTCATGGCGGAAAGAGAAGAGTGGAGGGAGGCATGGTAGTGGAGAACGTACGCCAGGGCCAACGCCGGCGATGATTGCGACAGGTTTGCGGGACATGGTGCTGAAGTGGGAGACAAGGGAGGTGCTGAAGTGGGAGACGAGGGAGGAGAGACGGGTGGTGGGGTGCATGAACTGTGGAATGGGGAAAGAGGGACTGATATGGCCGGGAATTGCTTGATCAGCAGCCAGAAATTGCTGGACGTATGAAAGATGATTGGCTGACCTCCTTTAACATACAACATATCAAGTTGCAATTGTTGCACGCTTTGTGGTCATATCATCGGCTCCTCGGCCCTCGGGGCAGTAGGGGATTGGTAAGAACATCATGCTAAGCAGCACCATGCCACACAGGCGCACGTAAATTTTCGGAGCTACGCGGCTTCTTGGTCTGCGATTGGAATCGCTATGGGCAGGTATCATAGCATGCACAAATGTCGTGATTGAGGAGAAGAATCCCTGTGTTTACATCTGACCTCGCTTAAGCCACAACTCTAAGCTAAGCTACCTACGAACGCTCTGAATGAACGCCTCTCCGTGTGAAAGGGTATCAAAAACACCCTGTGCAAGAAAAGAAAGGACACGGCCGCACCAGCAATAATCCTGTGGTTCATACCACTTCAAAACCTCGCTACTTCTTCGGAAACCCACTCTCCGTCTCCATCCAAGTCCCAAAATCCTTTAGCCCCGGGTTCATCCTCTTCAACTTTGGTATGTCCACTGTGAATCCCTCCTCGTCGAACCATTTAAACATGATCCCCAGCTCGCTGACCATCCACTTGATGAATCTCGCCAAAAACTCAAACGTTGTCGGTATTTCATACCCGAACCTCTCCCTGAAAACCTGGCTCATCTGCCCGAATGTCAATTCGTCACCTGCCAAGCTGATGGCTTTGTCCTTATACTCTGGGTTCTCGGGCTGCAGGAAAGCCTGACCAGCGAAAAAGCCAATGTCTGACGTAGCAATGAAAGCTACGGGCTTGGAGGGTTTGGCGCTAACTTTGATGAAGGTGGCGAAGACTTTGCCCATGAAGTTGGGAGTCAAGCCGTCCATGAACGCGACGGGGCGGAGGATGGTGTACTGCATCTTTGCGTCCGCGGCCTTGACTTTAAGGTGGGCTTCGATATCATGTTTGCTGATGAAATGAGGCACGTAGGTTGGGTTGCTCTCGGACTTGTCTCCGCCTCGATCGACGGAAGTGTAAACGAAGATCTTGACATTGTGGGCGATGGCTTGGTCCACCACAGCTTTCCCTTGCTTCGTCTCCGTTTCTTGTGTAGCACCATCCTGAACAGCCTGTTGGACGCTGAAAACGCCCCAGATGGGTGCACCACCTGTAGCCTCAAGGGCGGCTTTAAAGACATTGGGGGTATCGTTGAGGTTGCCCTTGACAAGTTTTATGATGGTGGATTTGGCCGCAAGGGCTTTTGCGGAGGCGGAGTCAGGATTCCGCGTGAGAGCGAGGATGGTGAAGTTGGCTTTGGAATCGGAGGCTAGGATAGTCTCAATGACTTTCTTGCCCTGCTTGCCGGTAGCTCCGAGTACCAGAAGAGGCTTGGGAGAACTCATGATTGCAGATGTGAATAGATAGGAGCTGGATGAGGCAGATCAGAGAAGAATGTATGTTGAGATTTGATGGAGTATCGAAGTGAGGAATGTTGTGGCTCTTGGTCACTTATATACCTGCGCCATTGGGAAACGCTGAGTGCAGACGTCATCCATCATCAACTTTTAGTTGGGCGATGCTTGTGCTACTCGTAGCATGTTGTCGCACAAAGTGGTTCAGGAGAGCCATTGTTCTCGGTCGATTTGTCAGTTTGAGGAGCGAAGAGCGAGGGGAGCCTTGGCATTTATCTCCGCTGGTTCAAATTTGAAGATTCCCTCGATCCGAAGGATGTTGCCCGGACCGAGAATGTTGATATTGCCGAGACGGCTGACCAATTTGAAGCGCCGATATCTTATGCTGATCCATTCATTGCATTCAATCGTACTCTTCATCAATGCTTCAGGATGAGATATTCTCGCATTGCACATATTATCTCTGGAAATAGATCCGACGCAACAACGAAAAACGGTACATCACCAATTCAATTTACCTACACATCATGAGAATCATCGCGGCATCATGAGACATCACATGTCTACTCGCATGATGGATGCGCTCTGTTTTATCCCAACACCTGGATACTTAATACCAGTGGCGCGCCAGGTTGCAGAACCTTGCTCCAACGGAACTTGTATTCCAACCCCTAGGGGCGCGCCGTTCCAGCACAAAAAAGCTGGCCACAAGTACAGGTCGGTTCCGCCACTTTCTAAAGCCTCCGAGAAAGATACCTCCTTCCACCTGCGACGTTGATTTCAAATCTGAACAAATTCATATTGCAAAGTCTTTCCCAATGCACTTGATCTACGGTAGTGCGAGAAGCTCAAATTTCAACTCCAATGCTGTAATCCCCGATCCCCCGAAATAGAGATCTCGTAAAAATATCAATACTTCCTCGTATACCATTCAAGGTGAAGCAGGCATTTCAAATATCTAAAGGGAATCATTTTTTTACTCGCTTGGTCTTGTCTCTGAGCATATTGCGATGGTAATACGAGATCTGGCGTCATGAGCCATCCTAGAATAAAATAATTGATTGATTGATTGAACATTGTCACCGCAATAGTCAGGATCGTTCATCCGTTGTCGCTATTTTCATATTACACCCACGAGGTTAGTCATTCAGTATAGATTTGCTAAATTGGCAGGGAATCGGAAATCTCTCTCTAGGAAAGCAAGGATGTTGGATCCCGACGGCAGACTTCTTCAGAGCGTGCAGGATTGTCAACTTCTTTGGGTCACAGTCCCCAATCTTACGGCTACAGCAACTGGGCTTTGGTTCTCTCGGGGTGGGCAATGGAAGGGCTTTGACTGGAGTAGTCAGGGAGAAAGGAACGGATGTATTTATGCAGAGAGCGGTATCAACACCTTACTGTTTAGACTGAGCCCCGTCGAGTTGAACTATTTACATCGCCGGATGCTGTTAGGACCATGTCCCCCAGCACCCGCATCGTTCCTGCCTATATGAGCCGAGCAGCGATACCTATGGGGTCGCCAGACCAACCAAAAACCGGAGATGACGCTTGAAGGTTCAGTGAATCGTCTTGAGCACTTCGAATTCTCTCGAGTAAAATTTGGCGGAGCCCTTCTTGGCCCTGGTCAAAGGCACCCCATAACAGCTCCATTGGCTCATCGGTGGCACCCTTCGGTATTTCAGCACCATTCTCGAGGAGCAGTTTGGCGATTTTGCTGTATCGTGCCTTGAAGGTGTGTGCTAAGAGGGTAGCACCACCGTAGGTGTCCGCGGATGTTACAAATGCGCCTTGCTGCAGTAGGAGCCTTACAATTGCTTCCTTGTCCGTCTCCCAAGTCTTTCTGTGAATGTTTGTCTTCCGTCTTTTGCACAGCGAAGTATAGGGCTGTTTGCCCTTTCCTGTTTTTGATATTGGGGTTCAAGCCCCGGTCAAGGATTGACTGCACTAGAGGTAGATTTCCAGTATAGGCAGCCCATGCAAGTGGTCCTTGTCTGAGTTCGTCACTCATCTTGTTTTTTTGGCTCTCTCGGTTTTGGTCCACAGGCTCCTGCCTACTCATAGAGCGGCCCGTTTGAGCCACAGTGCTCTTTGTCTTCCGTACATCACATATAACCGGGCATGTTGGGTCAATACCCCAACCAGTGAGCACTTGGAACGCTTTATCGTGGCGAAACAAAGCCGCCAGGCTGAGCAGCGTTTGACCTGCCAATTGTACTTCATTTTCTGAATCATCGGTTAGTCTTCCCGATCGCTTTATTACCGAAATCAATACATCACTCTAAAGATTGGGAAGTGTCGGATTTGATGGTATGTGGATTGATTGTCTAGCTAAGGAGTGGTGTGAAAGCTAGTTATATTAATAGCAAAAGAACGCTAATATCTTGACACACTATGACATTTGCCACTGAGGGGTAGTGCAGCATCAGATTCCGACAGGAAGCGTTGATTCAGCGCCGCTGAAGAAGAAACACTTGGCATGAAGTTCAAAGACTTCCTTCCGGTGTTGTTCTTCAAGTTTATGATAGTGGAAAATCCAATAAGTAGTCGCATAAAACCAGAAGGGGTCCTCATATGGCTGATGACAGATCACGGTCTGCAACGATGTCTCCAAAATAGACCTGTTTGCCTGAGACGGAGTGTAGCCCGGTTGAGACTCGAAGAACTCTCGGACTGACAAATGTGCGAATCGGAACCTGTCCAATGATTCGTCGTACACTACCAAGGTGGAGCAGACATCCAAAATGTCTGGAATGGAAAGATTTCGAGACTCGATTGATATTGCCCGTGAGCATGCTGCGATGATCACACTAGAAGTTGCGTCTTTGGTGCAAAGAAGCCATCTGAAGATCGTCTCCGCAACAGTACGACCACGCTGATCGATTTGACCGATATTTTCCAGGATCAGAGTATACATGCCAGTGAGAGACCGGGGCAATCGAGCAAGGGCATCCACCAGATCACCTTGAAGTTTGACACGGCGACTGTCGCACAGGCTCTCAATTTGCATATTTACCCAGAGAAACCTGTGATTCGTTAGCTTCATGTGACTGAAGAGTCAGGAAGATAACATACATTCCTCCGGCTCTGTTAGTCAAATCCTTAGCGACGAGCGTTATGAGTTCTGGGGAGGCCAGTCCCTTCAGCAGTCTCCTGTTATTGTGTGCTTTCTGGATACCGAATTGTATAAATCTGCGAATATCATCCCAGTTGTCGTTGATGTTGATGTAGATATTAGGGTGCTTTTGCAGCCTAAGGACTATGTCGACATCGTCTCGACTGGATACGAAGACCTTCACGAGGTGAGCCGACCTTTCCAACAGAACATCTAGCGCCCCCAGGAGCTCATGTCTTTGGCCGGAACAACATTCATCTAATGCATCGATGATAATTGTCACTGGCATCTCGGATGCAATCTCAATAATTTGCTCTGTAGTTTCCGATATATCGAGGCGCGAAATTTCAGCTCCGTCTGCATCAGCCTCTATCTTCCTTTCTCTGTATTCTTTGCAGTAGATGATTCTTCCTGCCATTGCGGATTGTAGCACAAGAGCTGCTTGAGAATGGCTCGTAAAACTTCTGTTGGATCCGAGCGCTGGAGTTCTGCTGTATTTCTTTGGCAGTAGAAGTAAGCAATAGGAGCGGCGTTCTCAGATGTCGAGCTTTTGAATAGAAGTTGTCGGATGATGGTTGACCTCATCGTGTCATTTGCTTACGCTTAACTGTGACAAATCATAGCTCACATCAGGCAAGTCTTCCCTGACCCGGCTATATGATGCCACTTAGCGACCGTCGAACCAAGCGCGTGATAGAACACCTACGTATGCCGTGAAGCCACAGTACTGACGACACGCTGGAGTTGCTCCAATCAACGAACTGAGGCTTGGCCAACAGCCATGATCCAGTACCTTCGAGCAAACCTTTGGAAAGACTCTGATGATGCTTTCTATACTGAACGCTGGAGAGCCATTGTAAAACCTCAAGGCGCTCCTCTTTCATTTGATTCGTCTTGCTGTGGACTAGATTGTCTGATAAGTTCGAAATTTGTTCCACGGTCCTTATCAAGGGGCCTTGGAACGAGGCGAGCAATGCTTCGAGCTTTGAAGCTGATTCTCTCGACCCTATTTGCAATGCTCCAACCCCATTCCCCAAACTATTGATCGCCGTGGTCATGGACGACTGCCGAGCTAAAGTCAGCTGCAACCGTTCGGCATCGAGAATTTTGGTCAGCTCCACGACGTGTCCGTTACTGATTGCAACTTTGTCGAGATGGTTTTTGATTAGGTTGTCCGGGGTCTGTGTCATACTCCTTGCGAGCCGCTGAGTGAAGCCTAAATCGAAATGTTTGCGACATTTAGAGAAAAACTGTAATATGGAAACATAAACTGCGACTATCTAATTCTCTAGCAGGTTCTCGACTGACGAAGACTGCCGAAGGTAAAGCCTCTCAATGGCGGCATAACGGGCAACGATCTTGCAGACCACTTCTAAGCCTTCAGCTAAGCTTCCCAATATCTGAACATCATTGACGGAGATCTGTGTGAGCCCGATGAGCTATCTCAAACTTCAATCCGAAGAGTCGCATCATACCTGCAAAAAGAATCGTATGGCAGCCCAGGGAAGGGCAGCTTGTCCAGGATCGTATTGCACAGCTATGTCACCAACCTCCTTGAATATGTTCGCCTATTTCACCATTTTTCCATAGACATCGTAGAGTACAACGAGCTCTCCATTCTTCCTCTTGTACTTTAACCGTCGCTCGATACATGCTTGTTTTTCTTTCTGGGTCTCCTCGAGTATATCAGCCAAGATGGCACGTTTGTCCAAACGCTGAAAATCAACATTTTGCTTGTCCTTGTGCTTCAGAGACTCGACGGCCTTGTCCCACAGAGTCATGATGATGACGGTTGCAACAAGTAGAGTGTGGTCAGTAGAGCGCTTGAGCTCCAAGCAAGGCACCTCTAAAGTGTCTCTCACATGTTCTTACCAATGGAGGCGGCAGCCTTTGAGCACTCGGTAGCAATTGCTTGGGGACCTGGCAGAAATATCTCGCGCCGTCGCTAGAGATTGACTCTTTCACAATCAAAGGTACCATGACAGAGGTTATGATGGACACTTTCACTCGTCTGTGCATGATGGAAACTTTGGACAGTGCCCATCGCTCCTCGCTGAAGGTGAATGTTTGTACTGCAACTGGTTCGGGGCAAAGGAAAATCCCAACAGCCTAAGAATTTTGGGTACGCCAATCAAGAGGGGTTGCCGTTCCGCTCTGCAGCTAGACATTTTCCTCATGCATGATTCAGAGCAGGGTCGGCCCAGCCTGGTGTGTTCGAACAGTCCTCCATCCTCTTCTCTTAGCTTCACCATTTTCCAGCAATCATCTAATAGAGTAAGTCCCTCCGTGGAGCTTAAAATACACCATCAAATCGCATCTGACGAGTCCAAGTTCGATGGTACATGTAGTCCGTGTAGAAGCCGAGCAAGCCCAGCGGACCGCCAGGCTTGTCCGCAGCTAACCCGTAGGCAATGCTCCCCGTGCCATTTCTTGTCCTTGTCTGACAAAGCTGAGAGCAGTATCAGATAGTGAGGCTGAGCAAGATGAAACAAAGTGGTGCGGTAGAGTACTACCGTATCAAGTAACACAATGCGAGTGCAGTAAGCGCCTGTGAATGTGATGAGACAAGCCACAACCGCCCTAAGCAAAAAAAAATGGCATGCCACATGGCGGCTACGGATGTGATAAGATAAGTGGGCAGGCAGCAGTCAAGTATCGCTGCTCATCACTATCACTATCACAAGTAGTGTATATTTTGGCAACGGTGATGGTGATGGTGGTGTGGTGAAATGGAAAGAAAGGGAAGGATAGGTCATATTGGGATCGCGCCTTCCCCACCATTCCAAGGAGTCGGAATGTTTTCGCCTCATTCAGTGCATGATTGGAATTGAATCAAGGTCCCGGGCTCCGGATGTAGGATATTGACGTTTGAAAGCTTAAGTGTCATGTCGAAGCCCCCTCTTCAATCTTTACAAGTGTAAGTTGCTAACAAACGCTTGCGCGCAAAGTGGTCCAGCCATCCAGCCAGGCAGGTAAGAAGCAGAAAAGAAACTTGAAACGACACCCACCCCACCACTCAAGAAAAACAAAAAATTACCCTGCCTACTCACCAGGTCCAGAACTCCACAACTACAACCACAAATCCCTACGACCGTCCCGGTTTCCAAAAAAAGGAATCTCCGCCTCCCCCCGAAGCGCACGCATATGCACATTACGAGGCTACGCCCCCCCACGACATGCTCTGGCTGACTGAATCCTGGTTCGTTCATGCATGTCATGCCCTTCCTGCATGAACGCAACGAACGGTCTTACCCAATCGGAAAGCCGTTTACGCGCTGCCAAGTCTGGAAGCAACGGCTGCGTCGACCCAGGTTGGTTGGTTTGGGGCGTCGAAGCTCCGGGGGGGGGGCAATGGTGGTGTGGTTTGATTGGATCGGCAAAAGTTGTTCTGATGTGAGGCGGGGCGAAAGGAGCATCAGGCCTGCGACGGTGGGCTGACATTTGGGCCTAGATGGCATGAGGAATGGATCCGCATCATTTGCTCGATCGCTTCGGCCAATCAAAGGAAGCAGGGTGGGAGGAAGCGAAGACAGGGGAAGCCGGATGTTCGGCGGGTAAGACTGTGGGAACAGATAATGCAGAAATGTTGCAGTCAGATATTAGACCGGTAATGTACCTTCTTTCGCTCGCAGGGTAGGGCTGGATAAGGGTAAGTTTCTGGAAGGATGACGGGGCGGCTGATGGTGTGTGGTATTCGAGGCACCTTTGGATGGTCAGCTGGCAGCATCCTTTTGACTCTTGTGTTTCAGGGCACGGTTATGTACCTGATGGTGTTGCTGTGTATTCAATAAGCCGGTATCGTATTGTAACCATCATGGTGACTATTAGACACGCAAAAGCAGAAGGAATCAGGCCGAGGAAGTAAATATATTCTGGGTATAGGTATAGGTACAGACTTTGCAGTCCTTCAAAGCGAATCGTCTAAAACTGTTCTGACTCAAACCCATCTATGCTGAAGAGCGCCAGTGCGACAGTGACTCATGAGAACCAGCGCGCCCAACGATGCTGAAAGGAAAACAGAATGATGCCCATTACCAAATACATTAAAAGTTCAAGGATTGCATCATGGCAATGCTTTGCTGGCAAAACAGTCCTCCTCAACGAATCGCAAGGGTATCTTCGCATCACGTGCTGCAAGGCGCCGTAGAACTATAGTAGACATCCCACCAAAGGATGACAATGCAACGATGAATCAGGGAAAAGGACTCGTATGCCCTAAGCGGCCGACGGTCGGCGTAGAATCCCCTCGCAGTTTGCGTCGAACCGCATATTCCATAGCCTGATGCCTTGCATCAGGCTTTCCGTTTCTTCCAATTCTCTGTCTCGTCCGAAGATTGAATCGACGAACTCGCAGCCACTGTTCTTCCCCATCTTCACGGAACCTTTCGCTCCTTCCTTCCTCGCCACCTTCCACATGTAATCTTCGCAGATCTTGAGAAGTTTCTTGAAGCGCGCCCACAGTCTATCGCCGCCCGCTAGAAAGTCCTTGATTGTTTCCCGATTGTCAGGATACCTGACTCGAGGCAAACATTCGTCGGCTCTCTTCATCTTGCAGGCTAGCTTTATAAGCAACAGCCAGAGATCGCCTGCTACCTCGGACATCGGTGTTGATGGTCCATGGTGGAAGACGGTCCAGTCATAGATCCATTTGCCGAGCGAGTTGGCATCGAAGACGCTTCCGAGTAGCAGCACCGGTGACTCAGTAGGATCCCAGTTCTTCAACGAATAGCCAGCCGGTATTCTGTGTTTTGCTGCGTCAGCTGCTGTTGCCTCGCGTGGTGGTGGCGCAGCCTTTGCTGGTTTCGCTGTCGACGGTCTAGACTCCGATGGCCGGCGTGGTCGTGTCTTCTGTGAGTCAGAGGCTTTCTCTTGAGCAGGCACCTGGTTGAAGAAGAAGTACTTGTTAGCTTTGGGCTTTGGCTTGGAGTACTTTTCTTCCTGTTGTCGGCTGGTTTGCGGCCTGATAAACATGAATGTAGGCTCATCTGCTTCGTCAGACGTATCATTGATGATAGGCTGTTTCTGCGATCGCGTGGAGGCGTGGCGCTTTGGGCCGTCGGTATTGCCACCGCCATGAGGGCCAGATTTTGAAAAGCGGCGAGCTTTTGGTTTGCTTCCTTCGAAATTGTCTCTACTCACATGGTCCTGGTATACCGGTGGCGACTGGTAGTCTGGCCTGGTAGTGTAGTAGCTTTGGGATGGATATCCTGCTGGAGAGTGCCATCCTCCTGGAGGTTGTGGGTACGAATAGCTTTGTTTGCGGGAATGTCGTTTCGTAGACTTTGGTGAAGTGGTTGGTGATTGATACTGCGGTGGTATCCAGTAGGTATATGGCGGATTAGGTTGAGGCGATCCTGAAGGCGAGGTTGTTGCAGAGGTATTGTAACTGTAGCGGACATATCCCTGTGGAGGGACAGAGTAGTGGTACATGATGCACAGTCGCGTGCATCGAGAGGATCAGGATGTTATGTACAGGCTTGATGAGGATCTCGTCCCCTGTCCGGTCGAAGGTTGTCAATGAAAGCAGTCGATCTGATTCGTATAGCGTGGCAATGTTGAGGGAGGAGAGAGGGAGGAGGACTTTGACTGCTGCTCTCTCTAGACATATGGTCGGTCGGAGGATTTCTGGAGGTCTAGATGATCCTGATCGATGGATCTATACTGAGCAAGATCCAAATGACGGAGAAATGATTGACTGTGCTGTGCGACAACAATTGTACGGTGGCTACTGCTATTCAGGTGAAGTAAGGAGAGGAATGGGAAGTGCGTGAAGAGTAATAATAAGATGGCAGGCGGGATCCCTGTTGTATTGTAACAAAAGTTAGTTTCCACTAGCGTAACTCGTTCAGGCACGACAGGGTGCGGGCCTAAGATCCCAGAGCGCTGATTGGAGGTGCTTAATTCTTCCCTTTGGAACGAAGCTGTCTTTGAGTCTTGACTGGCTCTCTGCGCCCTAGAGCTGGATCTGCGATGAGTCTTTTCTATGAAGCTGAAGTTCCCTTTACGAAGCGATGAAGTAATGGGCAAGATTGAAAATTTCAGGGATTTTCATCGGTTGGAATTGGTGGAGATTACACGTTGCGGCTCTCTCTCCATCGGCACGGCAAACAGCGCGATCTCTCTACCCTCTACCTATCGATGCCCTGCAAAGTCTCACCCTACTCCTATTTTTCCACACTGTAGGTCGATGTTGTATGTGAACGGCGTGCGATAAGTCAGGGTGATTGAAGTCAGAATTGCTAAACTTTTGGTTTCGTCATTTTATACTCGTCTGGCTCTTGTTGCTGGAATCATCCAGCGGTTTCCACCACACTGATTACGAAGACCCAACTTTTGTCATCATATTACATGCCCAGCACTTCTCTCTTTTCGTTTTGCAGATTGCTCACCTCTCATATCATGCTCATTAAATACATGCTTACTCAGTCGCCAACTGCGTCTCAATACAAGGCGACATAGTTAACGCAGGCGGCCGTCGTGTTGGAGATGCTCGGTCGCTTTCTTCCTATCATAGAGAAGCCGCTCAGACAATCGAAAACGCAAATTCACAATGTGAGAGGTGAGTCGCTTCCATTCGAGGAGTCTCCCCCTCGTATGCTCCCAGCCCCCGTGCATTTGGTGTGACATCTCCTGCTCGGATCCTCTCGGTCTCGAGCCCATTGCGGGCGGTATCGTTACCATTGATGCAGTACTGAACGTATTTTCCTTTGGTTTTGGGGAAACTCACCTTTACGCAGGTCCTGCGCTCTCCCGAAACTCAATCAATTGGCTACAGTTGCAAGAGGAATTATCGAATCCACATGCATCATCGTCCTGGTGTCGCCGTTCCTTGCGCCATGGCTTTTGTTTTGAAGTATGGGTGTGAGGGTTGATGATCTTCGCAGGATTAATGGTAATGGTGGAACCAGTGAACATCCGGTGTTACAGTAGTAAGCAAGCAGCTTTCAGCCATTTAATAATTCGCTGGCATTGCTCGACTGAATGTTAATTTTTGTCCATTTTCTCTTCACCGCATATTGAGCATATTCTCTATCCTCGACACGAGACTACTCTCGTCGCGTCTATTCGGAAAAGACAACGCATCAGCCCGACTCACTTTTCACAGTTTGAGAATAATGGACACAAAAGACCCCGCTTGGATAGTGATGATGAGGCGCACCCGTTCGAGAGTCGCAGCCAAGGGATCTGCAAGGGTGCGTGCATTAGCCCGAAACACGTATAGGCATTTACTATAAGATCATTGGTGGGGCTTGAGGGCCTCCAACTCGGCCGCTTTCCAAGTGGGAAAGCTAGCGATAAGAAACCTGCATGATCCTCTGGGAGTTGACACTTGCGCCCCGACTACCATAGTATGCGCCGCCCTCTCCCGTCCATGAGCTTATATCATTGGACTCGTCGGAGAAAACTGTCGATGTGTTCGCAGCGGTGAGGCCAGCGACGCTTCTGGACCTTGGACGACCAGTAGGGTAACAGCGAGGGCAGAGGTGACCACTAAATTGGCGCTGTATTGTTGGGTATCAATGCCTCGGAAGAATTTCCTCGACGACGAGAATACAGATGTTGACCCAATGAGCTTGGTCTGCGCAGGAGGACCTGATTCTCGCGATTCCAGAGTTATTGCACAGATTCACCCAAAAAAAATCAAAAAATCGAAGGATCTGTGCGAACTAGAGCATGTCATCCTCGCTTAGATTTAGGGTTTTGGGGGCCAGGCACGCTGTCAAGAGAGAGAAAGGGGCAGTCCTGCTTTCACACGTCGATTTTGGGCATCCAACGCGGAAAACCTGTTTCTCATGCTCAGTATTGCTCCAAGGACCGTAATGAAAGACGCACGAGGTCCAAGTTGGTGCTGCTCTTGTCATTGTTTTAGGCAGTCCTATCGCTTTGACTGCACCCTTTTCAGCATCTTGCAGTTCTTTGGGGGCGATCGTTGGACTTTCCCAGACTCTTGGAAGATGCACGGCTTGGACGCCCTGTAATCAGGTACGCAGCTGCTGGTATTACCAAGGGGGGGGGGGGGTATGGTACATGAGAAGCCTATGTGGGGAATCTACGGCGAGATTACTATTTTGTGTCTCGATTTGGGGTCGGTATTTGTCATGCTTGAGAGAATATCGAGCTTGGAGTATCTATTCTATCATAGCCTTGAGCCAATTCCGTCAACGTCACGGCTTACGAGAATCCCGATCCCAACCCACCGAGTCCCGGCCACAAACTTGCATCAACCTGGTTTCCGGTAATTTCTGTGACAGCTAAACTGTTCAGCTGCACTGCCGCTTGACTACGTCAGGGGTCCTTTCCAAGCCGCGTGTAGGTCCTTCATCGTACCGGTAGATCTGTCGATGTTGATGCTTTTGCGCCTCTTGCTGAAATTGAGTCTTTCGGGAGCTCTTTCGTGTATGGCAGGAACTCAGGCTGACCAGGTATGTATTTTCGCAGAACTTCCGGCACGTTGATGCCATGTTCGGTTTGGTAATTTTCTAGCACGCAGCAAAGAGTACGCTCGGTAGCACAGAGCGTAGCATTCTCGAGACGTTGTTAGCTAAACCTGGAAGAAACGGCGACATCCTAACTTACGAGAGCGTGTGCGTATGTCTTCTTGCTGCTGGTTTGTGACTTGGCGCCATACCGTATCTCAAGCTCCCTCGTCTGGTAATCTGTGCAGTTCGAACACGAAACGAGTTCCTTGTATTCGCTCTGGAATGGAAACCATGATTCCAGGTCAAATTTCTTCGCGGCGGCATTGTTCAGTGCGCCGGAGACAATGGCAACGACCCTGTACGAAAGGCCTAGAGACTGGTAAAAGCCTTCGGAATTTGCCAACATCTCTTCAAGGTGCTCCCATGAATTATCTGGCTTGCAGAAGACGAATTGCTCGATCTTTTCGAATTGATGGACTCGGAAAAGTCCCCAAGCGTCTCGACCGTGCGAACCAGCTTCTTTGCGAAAGCATGTGCTGTAGCCTGCGTACTTGATGGGTAGATCCTTCTCTGTGAGCCATTCGCCTTCATGAAGCGCAGAAAGAGGCTGCTCGGAGGTTGCTATCAGGTATTTGTCCGTCTTTTCAGTGCCGTCGTCGGTTACTTTGTAAAGCTCCTCGTCGAATTGTGACAGCTGCGCGGTCTTTGCCATAGCTTCTCGATTCATGAAGAATGGAGGCTGGTTAGGCGTAAATCCTTTGCCAAAGAGATACTCCAAGCCGTAATTGACCAGGGCCAGGTTCAAGAAGAGCCCATAGCCTGTCAGACAGTAGCCTCGGTGTCCTACTATCTTAACGCCTCTATCTGGATCATAGCCATCCAAACGGTAGAGGACCTCGTGATGTGACAAGCAATCCTTTTTTTGTTTTTGAAACCCCTCAGGCGCCCATTCCCTTTCGACCTTGTTGTTGGCCTGCACAGGTCAGCTCTACCCCGGGCAGTGCATTGGAAAGAATAACCTCGTCGTTACTGATTGGCACGGAGTCGTGTACATAGTTTCCCACCGTCTTAGCCTTCAGATGAAGCGCCTGCAGCTTCTCTGCGGCCAAGGCTTCCTGGGCAGCTTTCTCTCTCTGCAAAGCTTCTTTCTGCTTCAAAAGGTCCTCAGCATCCTCCTTCGCTTTCTTCTTCTTGCCAATCTCCTTTTGTGTGTCGTTGATTTTGCTACCAATTTGTGTAGAGCCGTAATTGGTTTTCCTGTGGTCCTCAAACATGTGAATAATCTCGTCCACGATCTCGACTGGCTCGCCCCGTCTTCGTTGTGATTGCCGAATCTTCTCGGGATTACCACCACGCTCGGCGATGAAATCTGTTATGTCTAGCATAGCTAAGAGGTCGACTAGGGTTTCAAGAGGAGAATGGAATTAATGGCAGGCTCCAGTGGGTTTAAGAACCCATGAGCTCTGAGTTGTGTGAACAGTCATATTTCCCCAGACGGCGAAAAGTAAATCCGTGCAGAGCTAGCGCCGGTTCATACCGTTACAATAATGGAAAGTTATCCGAAGGGCAAAGTGGCCCTCGACGTCGTCGACAAATCGCAAGTCTTCATTTCTATTTCTCTTCTCCTAAGATGAGCGCTTCCTTCACTCTTCTATGAGTCTTACTACGACAAGGACAGGCAAGTCGTTCAAGTAAATGCTTTAGAGTCCTAAAGAAGTATGTTTGCTCATGTGTGTAACTCAATGTCCGGCTACTCGTAGAGTCAACACGAATGACAATTTTTTGATGAATTCAATAAGCACGCTCGTCAAAACGAGACAATTTGGACCGAAATTGCATCCAACAAAACGAACAGAGTCCTCGAGAAATTAGAGGCCATTACGGACCGCAATTCTTGACTATTCCGTGGACTAGGTTTACAATCTTTTCAAGGCTCATCTCCGAACCATAAACAAGATTAACTGTGACCATTTCACAGACTTCACAAACTTCGTTGTTAGTGAAAAGTGCATACGATCTAGTGCTAAACAATGCGTCCTTTGGTACGATACTACAGATTATAATGAGACGGACGAGGTAATCAAGCTTGAATGATTGCGTATGCCTATCGAGAAACTAATGCCGACTCTGTACGCTTTGGAGCAATGGTTTGTGACACCGTGCGTATGCCTATCGAGAAACTAATGCCGACTCTGTACGCTTTGGAGCAATGGTTTGTGACACCGTGCGTATGCCTATCGAGAAACTAATGCCGACTCTGTACGCTTTGGAGCAATGGTTTGTGACACCGAGCGAGATTGAAACCCACGCGAGATAGTGCAAATCGTAATGCCAGACCCAGTTTGCCATTTGGGAATGGCCGGCATGTAGGCGGAAGCAAAGACAAACAAGAGAATGAGGATAGTGACAAATCTGGAAATCTTCGATGACCGCAAAACCACTACCACAGAAGTCCCAATGGAATAATGCCTGTATATAGCCCGGTGGTGGAAGGAGGCCCTCGGCGTGTTCGATCAACATGAACATGGACATCTAAAAAAGGAAAAATCGGACCTCTACCAAGTGACATTGAACCTCAAAATGGAGAGACTGAGGTCATCATTTGCCACGGTAATCGCACAAAGTGTCATGCGGCTCACGTTGCCCATCAGAAGCAAGTGTACCCTGATACGACCCCGGAAATATTCGCGCCTTGTGCCGCTTGGTCCTATGTCACGCCTAGAGGAGGCAATACCCAAGGAGGAGGCGGCACAATCATATACATTATTAAGCCTTCGATCTCACCTGAAAGAGCGTTCCACAATCTGGCGGCTTTTTGAATGCCCAAAGCATTGATTCGACATGAGTGCAAGCTCAAAGACTGAGTAGATTGGCAGATATGATGAGGGTTTTGCTCTTGTGTCAATCTTTGCGTGCCCGATGATCATGTCTTTTGCGCTGAATAAAGGCCTTCAGCCCAGAAATTGCAACCGCGACTCCTGACACTGTTTCATTCTTACTGGAGCGTTGATCTCGAAAGCAAATGCAACTGCGCAGCGACAGAAATGGCTCCAAATGCTTCATTCTCTTCAGATTGAGTGACGCTTTGTACCGATTTCCAGTGCCCTTCCCAGGAGATTTACTCGGGTTTTAGAGGCCATCACAGTCGGTGAATGCTCTTCGTCTCTTCCCATCCAGATAGTTACAGAGTAGATGATCTCGATCGCTGCGAGCTGGTCAAATCATGGACCGTAGCTCTGGAGAATCCACACAACGCCAATCTTGCAAGCCCCTCCAATATTCGATTCCAAAAACCTGCTTGCTTCTGAGACCTTGCAAGGTGAGGTTGTATCCCAACTTGTATATTTCCGAGGCGCACCACATGTCGGCCAGATGCTTTGCGACCCTCTCCACAGCCACAATTATCCATCTATCACTTATTCTTCGTCTGCGTATACCGAAATCGCTGCCTCGTCCTATAAGTGACATCAACCCAATTAGCCCTCCTGTTCAACTGACACCTCTTCTCTCCCCTGCCCTGCCCTGCCCTGCCGTGCCCTGCCCTTCTTTTCCCTCCCTGATCTTCTATCCTCACGCTTCCCCCAAACCCCAAGAAAAGATGCACTCACGGGGAAAACTCCCCAAGCTTATGCCCCACCATCGCCTCCGTGATCGTCACGTCATTATAAATCTTCCCGTTATGCACCTGGAATTTGAGCCCGACGAAGTTGGGCAGGATGGTCGCGCCGCGCGCTTGCGTCTTGATGGGGGGGTTCCGCTCGCCTGGTTTGGGGCGGACGATGGGGAGGCTATGCGTCGAGACGGTGAGTATCGGGGACGGCGGATGAGTGGTGGAGGGATCGCGGATGGGAGGGTTTGGGGGGTGGAAGGGAGGGATGCGAAGGGTTGGGGGTGGGAGGCAAGGGCTGTTTGGCGTTGGAGACGAGACTTACGGGACGATGTTGGGGCCTGCAGAGATAATGGATATCAGCTCGATACTGTTTCGGTCATTGGGAAGGAAAGGGATCAGTTGCTACCTTTCCATACAGATCGCGCAAGCAGCGCATTCGTAGGCTTCATGGCTGCGTGCGATGGAAGCTCTCTTTGGATAATCAGTCTCTTGCTCCTCGAAGATCCTCGGATGCTAAGATTGGTTAAGCCAAGAACTCTTAGCGCCGTTTCTCTCTACGCTAAGCCCCCAACGGGCAAATTAGGGCCTGAATGCTTCGCTTTTAACCCTCTTTGTGTTGGGAAGTGAGAAGAGCTGGATACACGTTTGCTCGGGAGGGGCATGTCAGGAGCAGGTACAACTTCTAGGGGACAAGATGGTCTGGATTGGCCTCGTGACGGCCTTATATGTTGAGATCCATCTTGCGTGATAGATTTTGCTCTTCATATCTATGGTCTCATTCAAATTCCTCGAAGCACCATGCGCCCAACATTCTGGAAATTGCGACAATTCACCAGACGAGAAGAAGCACAAGAACCATATTCATAGCTTCGATAAACGACCGATGGTCTGCTGGAACTCCCGAGGCTTACCCGGCATCATGAAGCCGAATTTGTTCTGCTTGGAATCGGTCTTGGACTCCCACGACCACTTCTTGACGAGTACATCTTTGAGCGTGCCAGAGATCGAGTCAACGACAAATTCTCCAAGGAGAGGCAAGAACTTCCACCCGTGTAGGGAACCTCCTGTAGCAAGGTGAAGATTATTGAACTTGGGATGAGGACAGATGAGGAATTCACGACTGGTGGTTTATCCAAGCCTGAAGCTTTGTTAATATGCCTTACTTCAACTCACACCAGTGATGAGAACATACCAGCAAAACTTTGTTTGCGCAAAGGGATGGTTGGCAAACTGTGGAAGAATTCTCCTCATCTCTTCACGGATGCTCTGTTCCATGTCGGCCGAGAGTGTCTGCGTTGGATCATCTAATTTGGTGAGTGGATATGAAGCCTGGAAGGTCTTCGTGAAGTCCTCAGGGTCCTTGAGCGTAGTAGTGTTGCGGAGACCGGTCGTTCTACGGAGGATTTTCAGATAGCCACCAAGAGGGGTTAAGACGTTGACACCGGTAACAAGGTTGGTAGGGCATGGAATGTCCTTGTATCTCTCGTATTCTTCTGACGAAAGTCTTATGTACGCAATACCGACAGCGTTTGCGTGCATTTGTTGATCAAGATTGACAAGACGACTTGACCATGCTCCCGTGGCAAGGATAGTCTTCTGTGCCCGCAGCTCTCGTCCATCCTCCAAAACAACACCGCCCACCGATGAATATGCATCATATAGAAGTCGATCTACCGGCGTACCAACGACGAAATCGATGTTATGCTTTTGGCAGCATCGTTCATAGTACACCTTGACCATACCTTCTGCATTTACAGTCGCACATCGTTTACTAGTCTAACCTTTCATCCACTTTCTTGGACCGGCGAGTTTGGAGTTCGGAGTAGGATCGCCATTCTTGCCGTGTAAATGACGGTAGACACTTTCTGGATCCTTCATTTCATTCCACCTTGCTGCAGGTTGCGTCTCCTTGATATTATCGAACATCTGCTCCCACAATGTGTTCATCTCCCCGTCCTGTCCATCGGTGCAGAAAGTAAAGCCACGTTCAAAATAATGTGGCTGCAATTCAGGGTCGTTCTTGATCAAGGCTTGTGCCTCATCAGCCAGTTTCTCGTAAACCTTGTCGACGTAGTCTATGTTGCCATCAACTCTGCTTGGTGAATTCCACAACTGAGGCTCTCACCTGGGCGGAGGATCTTGCTGGTATCAACACTTGTCCCATCTTGTACGGGAGGTGTGCAACGATCGATCACAGTGACCTTTGTTGAGGGATAGCGACGCACAATTGCCAATGCAGTCGACAAACCGAAAACTCCGGCATCGACAATGATGATGTTATCAGGGAATTCACTTGACATGGCGGAGAATGTTTGCGTTTCTCATACCACGGGGTTTTAGAAGATTACAAGCATGAGATATTTCATCTACACGAATGAGTTGCCAGGTTATCCGCGATTCACACTGCGTCTCCACATTTAGGAATGGGAATTGAGCCCTGGCCCACCAAAAGTAGTCGATTCAGAAGTACAGTATGCAGACCATGAGAATAATCGGAAGTCGCCCCCAACTTCGTTAGCTTGCTCTAGCACTCTCCGTTGTCTCCTCCGCATTTCTCCAGCATCAGGTAAGCCCCTCCTTGCCCTCCACGCTCTATGCAGTCGACTGTTCGACGGTTCCCAAAGAATCGGACGCAGCCCCCGACATTCGGCTTCTCGTGTTTGATCGAACCATACACCAGTAGATTTTGTACGGTTCTCGGAGAGGCCTACCTGCCACATTAGATACAGCGCACATTCTCTTGAACTGACGGTAGCCTAATGCTTCGGCCGTAATGAGCTCTCAACCACCATTGGCGGCTAGGCTCCTCAAGACTGGCCATGGTCGGTGGATACCACGGCTCTAGGCCTAGCACTTTGTAGTCTCCAATTCCAGACACGCTGCGATACAAAGCAGACTTGGAGACCATATTCTCTCTAATGTCATCCTGATAGAGTGCCTCCCATCCGAGATCCAATTCATGCGCAAGATGTCAATACTTAAGTATTCTTTTACTCGAATAGTCATTAGAGGAGGCCCGGGTAGCGAAGGGAGGGAGATTCGTAGCTTCTCGAATAGAGGTCAAATCATGTCGAACGAAGTCCGCGCGTATTAGTTGCAGAAAATTGTGCAAACTGGATTGCAAAAGCAGCTAATTCCGATACAACACGCAACGAACACACACATCCCTACTTGACCTCCGTACCGCTCCTGAAACCCAATCAGGAGCCTCGACGAGCGAGGTAGCGAGCGAGGAAGGAAGTCGTTGACCCGATATCATAGACTGAAGCTCCAATGGCGGCACCACACTACCAAATTTGCCATCATATGGCAGTGGTCTTGCCGTGCCCAGTGCGCGACAGGTTGAGTGGCAGAGATCGGAGCAGAGGAGAAGGAGACCAGAACGGCTTCGGGGCCCTTGGACTCAGGGTCATGGATATTTCATAGCCCGAATGCGATTCTTTGGCGAAGAGCGCGTGTAATTCTCATAGATACATATGATAAGACCATGGATGGAAGATCATTCCTCACACGCTGTACGAGTATGATTACACAGATATGCAAAGGATTCACAGGTGGAGGGGAGATGGAGAGGCTCCGAGGAGGACTAGTGGGATCGTTCAAGCACGTAGAAAAGATCGGCCGCACCTCCGCTGTTGATTCTTGTAAGCCATCGCAATCACTGAGTAGGTAGGGCCAGTCCCGGCCTCTCCATTTTTTGTCGCCCGAGAATGTATACCTGCGCCAAGCAAAACTCTTAGCGCCCTCTCCCTCTTCGCTAACATTGATCAGGCAATTTAGGCGAATCCGCTCCACCACGATTCTTGCACAGCGAAAACACATCGACACCTGCACATCGAACCTTCCCAATCCACCCACACAAACCGCAACCATGACGAAGCGCACGAAGAGTAAGCCCCCCATCAACGCCTTCCCTCCCTTCTTCACTCCCCATCGCCAAATCGCTAACATGATACCCAGAGGTCGGCGTCACGGGAAAATACGGCACCAGGTCTCTCTCTCTCTCTCTACATACTTCCCATCCATCCATCCATCCATCCTCCCACCTATCCTTTACAACTTTCTCTTCCCCCCCCCCCCCCCCCCCAGCCGGACAGATCAAACTCTTCTAACGAGCGTACCGAATTCCAGATACGGCGCCTCCCTGCGCAAACAGGTCAAGAAGATGGAAATCAGCCAACACGCCCGCTACATGTGCACCTTTTGCGGCAAGACGACGGTCAAGCGACACAGTGTCGGCATCTGGAGTTGCAGGAGCTGCAAGAAGACGGTGGCGGGTGGGGCGTGGACGGTTTCGTGGGTGGTCCTTTCTTTTCTTGACTTGATTTACGGGTCGTTTTGATCGCACGGGCTGGGGTGAAGGGGGCTGGAATTCGTGTTTGGAGCTTTGAGAGCGAAGGCTGATAAGGAGATGTGTCTGTCTACAGGACACCGGCTGCTGCGGCTACGAGGAGTACGATTCGGAGATTGAGGGAGATTGCGGAGGTGTGAGGGGGACGATGGGGTTATGGGATGGGGAGGTTTGGTGGTAGTCATGAGATGTGGATGAGCATTGATGGAATTGGGCATTCGCTCGGGATAGAACACAATATCAAAGTTTCACCGGTGGTCCAATTGCTTCTGAATGGGCTTGTGACGAACGCTGTGTTGACCACTGGCCTATGAATCTGAACCTGAGACTGAGGTCCGATGTGCCCACATGGCTATGAACAGCCCGATCTAGCAGACGACTTGTCTATGATGACAGCTTCACCATTGGCGTGAAATTGGCCTGATAACACCTCCATCTCCATTTCTTGCACGAAGTGAAGCGCCATCTCGAGCTTCCAACCGCCCAAGCTCGACGAAATTTTGACCCCTCCAATTTAGCCTCAGGCATATATGCCACACAAGTAAACCCTCTGCTCCGAAACCCTCAACCCGCCACCCCAATTCTGCGGCAGCGTACGTCCCGGATGCAGTTCAACGCGGACATCTGCAGAACACCCCTGCTCCCGGTTCGTCGACTCCCTGTAGCATGAAATCGCAATCGTAAATGGCCAGGATACAGTATAGGCCGCAAACGATGCTGCAGTGGAGTCCCAGTGAGGACACTTTCGGCGCTGTGAGTCGGGCGGCATCTTTTATCTCGAAGGCAGATTTTACATTTGGAGACCCCAGCCAACTTTATATAGACGCCGCGCGCGTAGGGGAGAAAAGGAAGAGGGGGCGCCGGAAGAGGGCGCTACCTGTGGACCACTTCGTCACTGAGGTAGAGGTTTAGGTGAGAGGGGGGCGAGGGTCGAGCTCGATGGCTAGATCGTATTCCATGGCGACCTGGATCTAGATCGTAGCCCTTCCTGCAAGGTGTCAGTGCTAGAAAGCTCTAGAGAGAAGCTCAGGGAAGCGTACGGCGTTTGCTCAAGATATGTACTCGTGGGAGTTCTGAGCATTCTCAACAGCCTTTTCTCATAATACTTGCGACTCGATTGGAGGGCCGAGTATAGTGAATGATGGTTGGAGTCATATCGAGGCGGTGAGGTACTTTGCAGGCTCTTGGCCCTCGCGCCTTTGCTTGCGGGCCCGTTGGTCTTATGGGATGGGCCATGGCAGCAGATGGCTGTTGAACATTTGATACGGTGGCGGCCTGCAGTCCTCGTTGGAGCTCGGTGGCAACCACACTGATCGACTGCGCAGGTCCCGATCTCCAATTCTTCCGTTGAGTGAAGGTTCGCTTTCATCTTCCCCGAAATTCAGCAATCTGTTGCAGAATTCGGCGTGGATGAACTTTGCAACCAAATCCCATTCTTGACAAAATGACTTGGCTTTGATTCTAATATCTACATCGATGAAGATAAGATATCACACCATATATTTACACCGCCAGAATACCTCTGCATCAAATGAGAAAATATTCCAATTCGCTCTTAGTGTTTGCTTCCACCAATTTTAAAGAGCCCCCTGCCATGCTTCACTTGCTGGTGTCCACGACATAACGGCCAGCAATCTTGCCTTCGTGCATCATTTCGTAGACTTTGTTGAGCTCGCTCATGCCAACAACCTTGAATGGTGCATTGATGAGGCCGCGGCGGTAAAAGTCAATGGCCTCACTGGTGTCCTTGCGGTTTCCAACGTAGGATCCCTTGATCGTCTTCATACCAGCGACAGTCTCGAAGACTGGTGCGCGAAGGTATGCACCCGCTGGTAGACCAATAGCAATGAGAGTCCCGCGAGGTCGGAGGTACTCAGTGGCTTGCTGGAATGGCTTCTCGTTGACAGCCACCAAGAGGACTGCGTGAGGCCCCAGGCCATCCTCGGTAGCAGCTTGCACATCTTTCACGACGTTGGAAGATTTGGCAAAGTCGATGAAGGATTCGGCACCGAGCTTCTTGACCATCGCGGCCTTCTCGTCGCCAGTGTCGATACCAATGACCTGGAGACCCATAGCCTTGGCAAACTGGCAGGCGATAGAACCAAGACCTCCTCCGGCGCCAACAATAGCCACCGTCTGCCCAGGGCGAGCGTTCGACTCCTTCAATCCCTTGTAGACAGTAATACCTGCGCAGAGAATAGGAGCGATGGCATCAAGGGGAACATCTTTGGGTATCCTTGCAACATGTGCAGCTTTAGCAATGGCGTACTGTTGGAAGGTTCCGTCGACGGTGTAGCCGGAGAGAGTGGCTTTGCCGCAGAGAGGTTCGTCCCCTGTCTGGCAGAAGTCACAGGCCAAGCAAGAGCCATTCAGCCACTGTAGTTGCATTTCAGCTTCGTGATTGGTTATCTGTAGCGCGTGAATTTTACCTTGACACCAGCGTGATCACCAATTTCAACGTCCTGAACCAATTCACCCTTTGCAACAATGACACCAGCACCTTCGTGACCTCCAACCAGCGGAAGCTTTCTTTCTAATGGCCAGTCTCCGTTGACGGCATGTAGATCAGTGTGGCAAACACCAGAGTATTTTATGTTGACTAGGACTTCATCTGGGCCTGGCTTCTGGACTGGGATGTTGTCAGCTCTCTGGTCAGGTCAAAGCAGTTTCGAGCCCCACCTGGAATCTGCTTGTAGTCGACAGGTCCTCCAGTCTTCTCAATGACCTGAGCCCATTGCTTTTCTGGGATATCGTGAGACATTGTACAGGTATGCAGTCGTTGGGATGAAATAAACTTTGCAGATGGTATTCGTTGGTTGAGGTATTGGAAATTACAGAGTATGTGCTTTAGTAAAGGAGACGTCCGAAGGTGCTGATACGGAGCCATTTGTCTTATATGCAGTCTGAATTCAACATGACTGGTGTCAATCAACCCCACATTGACATTGGAGGAGGGGCTCGAGGGCCAGAGAGTTTCCGGACAACATTGACGTTGGCTCCCGGGACTTCATCGTCGATTCGTGGAGACAAGACATGGTGTCCGTTGCACCGAAGTCGATCAGGGCAAAAGGCGACCACTTCTACCCAGACTCGATAGACACGTGAGACAGGAAGAAGGGTCTCGTTCAAATGCTTGAAGGGTCCGTCTGAATCACGTCTCTGGGAGATGGTCAGATAGTAAGGGTGTACTACCATCATTATTATTGGCGTGTAGAGGCGGGGGCCGGCGTGTCTGCATCTTGCTGCCCCGCTAACGGTGATAGAATGACAGAAGCGACATGACGAAAAGAAACCACGTCGTTCGACTGGGAGGATTGCAGAGTTGCAGGTCCAGGCTTGACAGAAGACTTTGCCTATGCGGATCAGCCTCCTAGGGATCAAGTTCCTGTCGGCGTGGCTTGGCAGTCTCCATCTTATTTGCCCTCACAGTCAAAGTCACGATGCGGGCTGGAGGGAACGTTGAATTGCGGGGATATGTAGCTGCGCTCTAGCCCCTGCTTCTCGCCAAATTTAGGGTCTCATTTTTTGGGTCCGCAACAAAGTCAAAGTCTCTCGGTCTCCCGGAAGCTCCTGACGCTGAACATCGCGGACGAGCGCGAGGCTTGCCTTGCTGCAAGATCCTGTCTGTGCGTTTAAGAAATCTTTCTCAGTTCTAGCTGCGTAAGCCAGTTCCTAGCTCCGGTGCCTATGCCTGCTTGACTCGAGATCGGTAGATCACGATCGTAGATGGACGCCCAAGCCCTCGTGCTTCTTGGCTCTTGGCCGACTCCTACGGTCGAGGGGGAAAGCCTAAGGTACATCGTCGGCGAGATGGCACAGTCGTTGCATCCTCAGCTTCTCCTATACATCTCTCCTGGTCTTGAGCCTGCTTCTGCCGGAAGCAGGCAAAGGGGAAATAGGTAAACAGATACCTGCTGCATTGGCTATCAGCGGTTGATGGGATAGGAAGTCGAGACTTTAAAGTCTATACTTGCTTGCTTGTCATTCAGGCTTCGTATTTCTGCACTCCGCTCAGTCTCCTTCCGCGCCTTGTGCCTTGTTCTCGCTCTTCAGGCGCAGCATGTATGTTAAACAGCATGTAGATAAGGGACATGCTTTCCGCATTTGAATAGCAGGTGGATGCAGATCAGTGAGTACCGCGAGGTGTACGATACTTATGTATAAAGCAAAGCTCCCGTTTGATTAGAGGTGTTAAAGTTGGCTGTTCGGCCCCAAATCATTCTTGTCTCGAAGGACATTACTGGATTCATCATTATAGCAGTGACACTCAAAATTGACTACTACATAACTACTCTCTATGGCTTACTTCTTCAACCAAGGCACGACGTAATGTAACACGTATGTAAGAACCTTGTATTACTTGTTGCCTATGAAAACTGCTCTAGTGCATCATATGAGAAAACGCCACGACGAATAATTGTGGCCGGTGCCCGAGTCAGCTACAGATCTCGCTTGAGGCACCAGTGCCTCTCCTCCATCTTTGCCTGCCATCAAGACCGGTGTGATGTGCGAGCGGGATTGTCGAGATATTTTGAAGCTTGAAAACAATCAGATAGCTAGCCGGTTATGGGTCATGACTGATACTGCCACTTCCGACCAATTGATGTTTTCCTCGGAGCCCGTGCCATGTGCAGGGAAGAATCGGTAAGTAAGATATGCTATGCGTCATGAGTGAAGCTGGATTAATGGAAAGTGTATTGATACTGTGGAAAGGAGCCTGTCCGACATCGAAAATGGTGTGAGGTGAAGAGTCGACAAATATGAGGACCCATGGTGACCTGAAGATCCGATGACGCGAGGTTGCTCTGGTGCAAGAAGAAGAAGTATTGTGAACTGTGACCGAGATGAAGTAAGACAAGTATGCTGTGAGTGCTGAATGAGACTCCGAACGGTTTTGTCTGAGAAGCTTCACAAGCGTACGAGGGCATCAGGCTGGTAAGCGTTCAAAGGAGAGCCGTAGCCACGGCCCATGAGCCGATTGACGGCGATGGACTTGTACTGCCAGTTGATATTAGGACGGAAACCCCAAGCGTTGTTCATGAGCTCCGAGTACTTGAGCAAGACACGAGTTTCAGCGATCAGTTGACGGTTGTTGTGGGCCTGCTTGGCACCCATGGACTCCCAGGTGACGCCGTTGCTACCGAACCGAGGCGCAGGGATCGGCAAGCCACGAAGACGATTGACAATGGCGAAGGGACCGTATTGGTTCCAGAGAGTCTGCTTGACGTAGTACGGCGTCGATGGGAACGTGTATTCCGGAAAGTTTATGGTACCATTGGCGTTGGTGGTTGCTGTCAGGACGCGAGGAGACATGCGAGGCAGGCAGAAGTAACGCTGGAACAAACCCCAAGCCTTCAGGACAACAAAGAGGATGCTTCGGAGACGAGGAGAGAACTCGTCCTCATACCTTCAGAGATATCAGTTCGTATTCAGTAGGACTAGACCAAGGAGGAGGTGACTTGCCCATTACAACGACGTACATCCTCGTCCAAGACAGCGACAATGCAGTATCGAGTGGCAGACTTGAGGAAACCGGGGATCGAGAACAAGATGGCATCCATTATGGAATCGGAGAACATGATATTGAAGTGGCTGAATTTTTGTTCCTTGGCCTCAAAAGTCTGTGAGAATCATTTTAGCCAATCCTTTGGTGATGGAGTGCATGTTGTCAAATGCCCTACCTGACGGAAATCTTCCAGCTCAATCAATGTGTTGGGGACCCATTTGCAGCCCAACATGACCGACATCTCGCGCCAATAGATGAACATGGCGTGGACCTCGAAGTTCTGAAGCTTGCGCCAGCCGATAAGATTGATCCATTGAACAGGGCCAGCCATCCACATCCTTCAACGAGACATTGGGTCAGCAGCCACACTTGTTTATCAAATCAGGGGCTAGGATGGCTTACCAGGACAGCCATAGAACGGTGTCGCTATTGATCTGGCCAGCATACAAGCTATGATGCTCATTGATACGCGCGATGGATAGGGCATTCTCTCTGGAATGCAAGGGCTGAACCTGCATCTGAGTCATGAGAGATACGGTATGTTGTTGTCTACCATGGCTGATCAACACGTCCGTGTTCGTGAAGTGGCCAGAATTGACGATGACCTTGGACAGACAGGGCGCAGTTGCAGTCTGTAAGGCCAAGTGTCAGCCGAGCTTTGATTGGTAGGAAGACGATAAGATGTGCAGATGCATGGGTGAGATCCCCGGAAGTATGCATGATCTCGGCGAGAGCGAGATCGGGCAAGAAAGGAGAAGCTCGGATAACAAGAGCAGAGCGAAAGAGGAAACCCCCTCGGGTAACACTCCGGACCCGAGATGCAATTGGAGAATTATGAGCGTCATCAATCAAGAGTATACAGTGATAGCCAGACATGACGGAGGACAGAAAGATCAAGCGAAGGCGGGTGATGGCGAGCAAGGAGAAGGATGACGATGGTGAATGCAACGATCTCGAGGAATTCCAAATAAGCTCGCACGGAAGACAGGGACAAGCGAAAGCTGATGGATGCGAGTGAGGGGAAAGGAGCCATGAGCTAAGTAGTAAGCACGTACCTTGAAGAATTGGGAGATCCAACCAAATTCGAAGACGAAGGGGGACTCCCATTCGGCGATGTTTTTCAGTACAGCCTGCGACTGGTCGGGTGTCATGGCCTTGTAGGATTTGAGGTCATCCGTGAAGCCATATTGTTTCTTGATCATGTTGACGCGCTGGTAGCGGAAGTGACGGACGATGAGCATGTAAGATGGGAGCACGAAGCAAAGAAAGGTGACCCAGAACTGAGTGTTGTTCATGCATGCCAGGATAGAAGGAAGGATGGTTTGAGAGATGAAGAGGACCGGGATAGTAGCCATCAAGGCCACCTCGCGGATCAAAGCCATAGGCCCCTCCATGTTTTCTTGAGTCTAGGTGACTTGACAGGAATGTGTTTCGAGTAAAAGACAGTGTTTCAGAGCAAAAGAGAGGAAAGTGGACTGTGTTCTTGTTGCTGGAGACAGCTCGGTCAACAGCAACGAGATGGATGATGGTAGTGGGTGTTGAGGATGATGAGGTGGAGGATGGAAGGAAGAGGAAGTGAGTCACAGTGATCTGGAAGGTATTTTTCTGCCTAGTACCGCTGACCAAGCGATCTAGCCTGGTTGTCCGCGGCGATGAGGTTGTTGATGATTTTCGTTTACTTCTTGAGTAACGGCCGGAGAGTATGTTTTCGGCTATCTAAAGGATTTTGGCCAAGTTGAAGCCTTCCCAAGTATGCACAACCGACGGCCAATGATATAAGGGAGCTTGTGAATTCCAGTCTGCAAGCTTATGTTTCTTCATGTAGCTTTGACAGCTGCCATTGGTGTACACTAAAGCAGAGTGATTTCAAAACGTCCTATTGGCTGTGGTGTGCACCGGCTATGTCACAGACTATGGCTCTCTGCATTGGTCACACTCAAGGCAGTATATGCTAGACAGCGTGATCACGGGAAGTATCAAATTTGCAGTAGGAGCATAGACTTGGATTGACTGGAGTACAAGTGGCTGTTTCTCCAATCCCCAGAATCTCAGTGCTTCTCATGCAGGCGGAAAAGAATACCCGAGCCATTTGAATAGCTAGAAGCGACGGGTGTACAGATCCATCTATTTCTCCGAAAGCTCAGCAGAAACTCCCCGGGTTGCGTTCTCATACTTATCGTCTCCAGCGATCATTGTCCGATGTCCTTGCTCTATTGCAGGCATGAATTTGGGTGTCAGATATCAGTTCTCGATCATTGACTTAGATGTGTGGTAGGTGTATTGATCTCTTTTCTTACTTCAGTTGTTTCCTGCGTTAAGTTTGTTCGCGACACTGATCAAGGGAACCGAGAGGCTTTCTCTGAAACGCCAGGGAGAGATGAGCCATCAACGAGTCCTTGGAATAACATGGTGATCTTGTTCGGCGGTTGATTCAGCGCGCATTGTTACTGATGGGTTGAGAATGAGGGCTTTTGTTTAGACATTGAGAGACTGGGAGAAGTGATAAGTGGTTTGCTCGAGTGAGTGATGGGTTCGGGTGCCTCTCTAATCCCAGACCCTGCGTAAAGAATCGGAAGCCGACCAATTCATCGGGAAGCTGCAGAGCTCCAGGCATTCTTGACGAACCAATGTCCAATTTGCCCGACATTTGCAGTGGCAATCAGACACTGCTGATGCAGCAATGGAGATAAGTATGATCCACTCGGCGCTTATTACCAAGCTGAGGCAAGTGTGATATTTGCATGCTCGGAGACAGGTGCGTCAGCCTTCAAGTATGCTATATCCATATGCCATATCCATATGCCATATCCATATGCCAGCCTTGATGAAGTACGGTACGTAGGTAGTAGGTACTCTACCTCGGTACTACTACCTAGGCGCAAGCTCTAAGTACTTTAGGCTTGGGACAGATCGCCAAGCATCAAGCAAAGCATCAAGCATGAGTGCATCAAGCATCAAGCATTGACGGCAGTCCCGCGCCTAGCAGCCTAGTGCACGGATTGAGTTCAGAGAGTGTGGAGAGACAGAGAGACAGAGACTAGATTCTTCTACCAGCTGACCAGTGCTCGGTACTAAGGTAGGTCCCTTACCACACCTAACTTACCTACCTTACCTACTTCAGTAGGTAACCTTTACTGGTTTGAAAAGTACCTTTGACGCTATCGCAACTACCGAACGTTTTCATCCAGAGAAAAGTGCCGACTGAGCTAAGTAAATAAATCATGGGGAAATTGGAAATTTTCCGACTCCATTCTTATTGACCCCCAGAGTGAGCGCTGGCGATAATAGTATCAACGGCATTGCGGGGAAGTGTATAGCTCTTTTGGCTTCTGATCATAATGTTTGACCCTGCTTGCAGTAAGTGCGGCTTTTGAATAGCCTGATCTTTCCCTGTCGTGGGTAAAGCGGATGCCTTTTGCGTATTGTGTTTGCACATCTCGCGCACGAGGCAGGTAGATATCTATGCTATTGCCGGATTTCGACCCGCACGTTATTCAGAGTGACTAGCTAAATTGTTAGATCATGGCTAGGTAAGGTAGTCAATCGCATTCGAGCTCGGCAACACTGGCAATGATGGCTTGAATCGAGAGGGGTGACTTCGACATATCTCCTTTGCCTTGCCATTCGAGTCCTCTCACCTTCTTTTTCTTCTTTTTCTTCTCTCTGCCTCTCCTTTGGTATTTCCCGTGGTCCATTCTTGTCTTTCATGAGTTCTCATATCTCAACATAAAGCCAACACGCCAATTGCGAGATGACGTCGACTAATGTGCACCGGTTGCGGACAAATGATTGTAAGATGGAACACATGCACTGAGAGTGACTGTATACTGACCATGAAACAGTGGAATTGGGTGCAACTGAAGCCGTCCAGCAGCATTTGTCCCGACATGTCGTTGCTGGGAAACCAGTATCACAGCGAAAGCTCGATTTCGAGCACGCTCGGTAAACATGCTTCAACGCCACGCCACGCGGTTCACACTGACATCTTCCTAGACCACGTTGGCTCCGGGAGTGTATGGCAGAGGCAACAGGAGTATTCTTTTATGTGTAAGTGCTCTCCGCAAATATCTGCAAGCCAATGGACTGACTGTGCTCAAGCTTCCCTGGCATAGCAGCCATCACTTCCTTCTACATCAATGCCGCCCAACCCAATCCCACGGCTTTCGGCAGTATCTTCCAGATCGGCTGGGGCTTCGCTATGGGCATCGCGTTTGCTATCATTACCTGCGGCTCTACATCTGGTGGCCACTTCAACCCAGCCATCACAATTTGCTTCGCCGTCTGGCAGGGCTTTCCTTGGAGGAAAGTGCCCTACTATATATTTTCTCAAATATTCGGAGCATTCATGGCCGGAATGCTGCTTATGGGCATGTACTGGTACGTGTTTCGGAGTGATACTTCCCTTTTAGAGAACCAGAACATGAATCACAAGGCATGCCGTGGAAGTAAAAGGGTCTTTTTTGCTCTCAAGACCTTATCTACAACTCATATACTTGGCTTGAAGAAACAATACTGAGTCTGATTTGTGCTCAGGCCGGAGATCCAAGAGTTCAAGGCAGCGACATTGGCCGCCGGGAAGCCACTTGTATTCAATGGAGGGCCGGCAAGCATTTTGTGCACATTTCCAAATCCTAATCAGACGTATGTGCAAAGTCCGTTTTCTTTGTTTCTATTTTGTCCCATTTCTTATGCCGGCAAGAGCTCCACTTACACGCAGCCACTTTCAGAAACCTTGGCTACCTCTTCCTGACCGAATTTTTCGTCGACTCCTACATTGGCCTCGTCATCTGGGCCTGCCTGGACCCCGCCAATCCCTTCGTCTCTGCCGCAGGCGCCCCTTTCGCCATCGGTCTTGCATACGCCACCATGGTCTGGGGCTTCGCAGACGTCTCCATCTCTACAAATCTCGCCCGTGACCTTGGGACGAGAATTGTGGCAGCCATCTTCTTTGGCGGGGAGGCATTCACTTATATGAACTACAGCTGGATCGCAATCTTGGTCAATGTGCCGGCTACGCTCTTCGCGACGGGTTACTATGAGCTCTTGTTGCGGGATAGTTTGAGTAAGATTGGGAAGGGGCATGCCGTGCATGAAGAGGGGGAGGAAGGCCTGCAGAGACATATCACTAGGACTGTGAGTGGTTTTCCTGCCCTTTGGATTGCTGATGGCGGACGAAAGCTGACTGTGTGCTGTTAGGGTGTGATTGAGACTGGGGCGGCGAATATGTTGAGAGACAGGCAGCAGAATGATAGCTCGGACGAGTATGGGCTCACCAAGAAATCCAATCATATTGAGTAGGAGACTTTGTATCCTGGAAAGATGGCTGGATGTTTGGAGGATCGAGCTGGCATTGTAATTGTAGGCGATGGGAGTTGGTATACATAGCCTACTACGAATGGGAGACTTGGAAACATACATGTTTGATGACTCTATACATAGGATAAAAAATATCAGAGATAGCAATGACAAGAAACTTTAGGAATACCCACATAGTTGCTCACTGAGGGGAAGATCGAGGTTCGAGCTGCGTGAACACTCCTAACGAGATACAGCGAGACCAGATTTGTGAAAAGCAGGCAACAGAAAGAAGGCGGCAACGCCACTTCCTGAGTCTCTCGAATGGCTTTTGGCAGGAATCGCTGAAGAACAAGGTCTATCTAGTGCGTCAACATCGGAGCATTACCAGCATCGGCAAACCACTATCCTAATCCTCAATCTACCACCTCTCGATGTGGCCAATCTGCTCGCTATGTACGAGATCTCGAGATCTAAGCCACCTCTTCGATCTTGGAGCTTGTCGTGGGCTCTGCAGCCTCCTTGCCTTTGCCCTTGCCTTCTTCCCCTTCTGCCTCTTCATCTTCAAGCCCTGGCATCTCGTCGTCCTCATCGCCACCTTCTTCGGCGTCGTCTCCGAGGTCGCCCATGTCACCCATGTCGCCCATGTCGCCCATGTCTGGCATGCCGCCTCCTGCTCCACCGCCGAGCTTTGAGAAATCTGGCTTGGTTAGTATTTAAAGTGCAATTCAAGGAGCGTTCGTGAGCTTACCGATGCCACCGAAGCCTCCGTCACCACCCATGCCACCCATTCCACCCATGCCCTCCATACCTGGCATGGCAGCTCCATTGCCGCCCATGCCTCCCATGTCCTCTTCAGGCACGGCGTCTTGCTCGTCCTCATCAACCCACTAAAAGGTCTCAGTCAGCTCACCTTGACAACACCATCGTCTCTACAAGATGAGTGCCTACCTTGTCGAAATCGGTCTTCAAGAAGTGCACTTTCTTGCTCTCCTTCAACAGCCTTGGCCAATATTCTTCCTTCAAGTCCTTCTTCCTAAGCACAAATTCCACATCCCGCGAGGTGTGATTCGTCTTGCTGTTCTCGACGTCGATCTCGCCATAGAACTCTAGCTCGACGTGGTAGGTGGTTTTCTTGGTATCGGAGTGGCCGGTGAAGATTAGGGAGGCGGGCTTCAAGTCGACTTTGAATGATTTGTTGGGGACGTCGGGGGCAGAGATGGTGAGGAAGACATAGTTGCGCTCAGGGTCAGAGGTGGAAGAGCGCTGGGCCCAGAGGACTGCGAGCAGAGAGTCTGGTTAGCAATTTGTTCAAGTGGCTATCATTTTGTGTGAGGGAGGTTTGTGTGGTAGCTGCTCACCTTCCGGCGTGGTCTGCTTGGATTCAGACATTGTCAAGGTAAAGGCTGGTCAGTCTAAGGTGATGTCAATGCTAAAGATTATTGATGGTTTGCTCCAAGTCAGTGGTGTAACAAAAATTGATGTAGAAATTGAAGATCGTTTGAAAGAAAGTAATGTCTAGTGCGGGTCGCAAGGCTGAAGATCTTGATAGAAATTGGTGGAACCAACGCAAATAGCATCGGATTGCTGCATTAGAGGTCAAATACAGAGATCGCTGAGCCTACAGAAGAGTCAGTTCAATGGCTCAATCGAACAACCCTCTGCCCGCCTAAGCAAGGACATTCCAGAGCTCGCGGCTTCTGGCCTAGCGGGGGACGTCCCATTTGGGGGAAAGAAGCTTTCGAAGCTGCCTACTCTTCAGAAAAAACAACACTATGGGCCTGAGGTAGGGGTATCATCATTGCCTGGTCCACACCCGCTCTCGATATCATGGAGTCAATCAAAGCTGTCTTCTTCAAGCCCGACCCAGCGGCGCAGGTCAGTCTCTCCGCCGAGAGCGAAGGAAGAACAGCACTGACAATCAGTAGATGCGAAAGTGTAACAGCCTTATACGAGCCAACACCCGCAAGCTGGATCGCGACATGCTTCAGCTCAAGCAGTTAGACCAGAAGACCCGCCAATACATCCTCCAAGCCTCGAAACGAGGCCAAAGAAACCCCTCTCATGCCAAACAGGCAGCATCAGAGACCCGCACGTTTGCGAAAGAGCTGATAAGGATACGGAAACAGAGTAACCGGTTATCGACGAGCAAAGCCCAGCTGCAAAGCGTGCAGATGCAGGTGAATGAGGCTTTCTCCGTCAGGAAGATTGAGGGGAGCATCAAGGCTTCTACAGGAATCATGAAAGATGTCAATACTTTGGTGCGATTACCGGAGCTTACAGGAACGATGAGGGAGCTTTCACAGGAGCTAATGAAGGCGGGTATTATTGAGGAGATGGTGGGGGATAGTCTTCCGGATGATGATCTGATGGAGGGTGAAGATGAGGAAGCAGATGCTGAGGTGGATAAGGTGCTTGGCGAGATTCTACAAGGCAAGCTGGGCGTGGCAAAGGTGGACCAGAAGCTTGTAGAGGAGGAACAAGCGGCCGAAGAAGAGGACTTGGAGGACCAAGAGGCTACGTTGGAGCAGATGAGGGGGAGGCTGGAGGCTTTGAAGAGCTGAAGAAGCACTCCGGCTGCTGGAGAAAGTCATATTTTTTTAAGCTGTTGGGAGAAGCGCTGAATATGCCAACAAGAATATAGAAGCTGGCCAGCTGAACCTTTAACCGTTGGAGAATATGAGGCGAAGTCGAGAGACAAGTTGATTTTGTGCTATCACGTGGCAACGGGCGCTGGTAGCAGTCAACTATGTGAACGTGACAGTTTCTCGTCCCTTCACGCTGTAGAGCCGGATGGGGCCTAGTCCGTTGATTAGTGATTGTTAGTGTCGCCGCGATTTTCATCCTGCTGCCTTCGTCCTTTCTCCTTTCCACCTTCCAGCAATAACACGCTTGTTCACATACTGTCATCACATCATCATTCTGAACAGTCATCACTACACCTAAAGCTCAATATTCACTTGCTCTACTTCACTTGAGCGGCTTCGTGTCAGAGCACGCCAGCCACGTCTCAACACCAAAAACAGCCAACACACCACACAACTACTATTTAAGCCATTAGACTATCCGTCTTCACCTTCACCAGTTCCTTGCTCTTGTAAGCACATTATCCACAGCTGCTTCACAGGTCACAAACCTCGATATTGCCATCAAGGCTGTCATTTGGGCCTACAATCGGCCTTCTCTGCCTGAGAATCCTCTATCCTAATCCACATCTCTCCATCAGCCAAAGCTCCATCACTCAAACACTCGCATCACCATCACTTCAACATGTCAGGAAAACTAGACCAGAGTCTCGATGAGATCCTCAGCACCCGTCGCAAGACCGCAGGCCGCCGTGGACGCGCAGGTCGTCGCGTAGGAAATGGAACGAAAGCAGCCACCGCGACTCCCGCAGGAGGCATCCATAAGAACACAAGAGGTGCTAAGACGGCACCTGCAAAGGGCGCAGTCCCAAGCGGTCCAGCCGCGGGGAGTGGAGAATCTAAGATCATCGTGGGCAACTTGGTAAGACTCCTCGTGGAGCCCAACATGCTACAGTAGCTGATATCTCTAGCCCTCCGATGTGAATGAGTTCCAGATCAAGGTATGTTGAATCTGAGGCCACCACCTGTCGGACTTTCCTCGCCGGCACTTCTATAATACTCGATTGTTGCGGCCCTTTTCGATCATTCGTGGAGCGACCCATTTTTCTTTGAGCGCGAGCTAGTGCCCAGTTGGACAGCGCTTTAAGAAGACAAAGGTTATACTCTACTCCTTCCATCGGCTCTAGCCCGCTTTGCCGTGAAGCATGACGCAAAGCGATGAGAAGTCGAGCTCACACCAAGGTCTTGCACCGAAAATTGCTGCGATGTATGCTCTGTCTGGCAAACAGACTACACCAGCTCCATGGCAAAAGACGTGAAGAGAGACGATTTTGTTATTGGGGAAGTGAACGTGGAGAATGTCCATTCTTGTACAACGTATGATTCATATCGCTTCGAGCATCAGCGAGCAAAGCAGCAAGAGCAAACAGCCCATGGAACCTCAAAGCATACCGGACAAGCGATTAGAATCTCCTCGAAACCGCGGACACATTCTTCAAGGCCCAAGAAGCCATTTGGCTTGAGATCTTCGCCTCACACCCTCTTTTCTCCAGATAGTCTACACAAGCTTCCGAGAAGCTGGACACGGGGAAGGGGAGCTATTCACGGTTCATCACATTTTCGAACTTGGCTCTCTTTCAAAGCTGCTCGAATCATGCCCTCAATCTCGGGACTACATGCGGTATCCTGATTCCACCTAAAAGGCATCAATGCGGACGGTGATATTGCGTGGGGCGACGACTTGTGTCAACGCATTCAACAAGAATCCCTTCGAAGTAGAAGACGGGCCACCTTCACGAGTAGAAAAGCCATGCAATGGGCGATTAGTGCCTGCAGATAAGTGACGGAGACTTCTACAAGGACCAAACCCGTGGGCCTACTTTTCCTCGACCAGACCAAGGATCGGACCTGGTGCCTACTAACGTTACTAACGCTCGCTGCTCGCTCGCTGATGCTCTAATAGCAAGGATCCGGTTGACTGGTTTTGGCTCTCCCTTGATATCTTCTCCTTGGGCTCGCTCGCCGTTCTGCCGTACCTTTTATACAACTTTTGACGGAATACCAGTGAACTGACTCGATACCCAATTTCTTACTATAGGAGTATTTCGGCAAATCCGTTGGCCATGTCAAGAAAGCCATGCTCACCTACGGACCAAACGGCGTGAGTCGCGGCATCGCAACTATTGTCTTCAGCAAATCAGGCAGCGCCAGCGACGCTCTCATTCAACTTAACGGAATGTTGGTTGACAAGCGTCCCATGAAGGTAAAGCTCACCAGACCAACCTCGCTCTTGGATCATTTGCTTACGTCAATCAAGATCGAGGTCGTCCTTGATGCATCCAAAGCTGTAGCAGTTCCCGCAAAAGGATTGGGTGACCGTGTAACGTAAGTCACAATCACGTTGCCTTAAAGAAGAATGCTAATTGAAGAATAGACAAGGCAAGAATCAGCCGAAATCCGCTGCCGCGAAGCCTGCGACGAACGGTACTGCTACTCGTGGAGGACGTGCTGGAGGACGTGGTGCACGTCGTGGCCGTAATGTTGGTCGTCCTAAGGCGAAGACAGCAGATGAGCTTGACGCAGAAATGGTTGACTACTTCGACGCC
Organism: Alectoria sarmentosa; assembly: GCA_009733775.1. Lineage (NCBI taxonomy): Eukaryota > Fungi > Ascomycota > Lecanoromycetes > Lecanorales > Parmeliaceae > Alectoria > Alectoria sarmentosa. The sequence goes on from WOGZ01000007.1 coordinate 165,978, forward strand.
AATGCTGCAAATGGTACCTCGGCCACTACAGATGCTGCTGGTACTGTAAACGGCGCTGCTGCACCAGCCACGAATGGAGAGGAGATTGGCATGGATGAGATATCTGTGAGTATCATTCAAAGGCTCAGGCCTATTTCTTACTAACTAGTGTTGCAGTGAGGTACCAAAAACTCAAGGCCACAGCTCGCCTGATATTGAGAAAAATAGATTGCTAAGAAGGCGGATTTTATGCATACGAAGGAGTAGGCTTAAGATACACTTCGGATTTTTCCTCCCACCTTTCGATTCTGTACTACTACGATGGCTTAAAGAGCTTGCACATGCGGTGTGCTTCCGCTCGAGGATCAATAATCAGAAGCAATGTTTCTTTCGGAGTATCTCAGTGGGCTTCCATAGGCTTTTAGGCAGCACAATGGATCCTCGGTATATTTTACACTGCGCAATGCTGTTTCCAGAGTCGCCGTGCCTCCACATTCCTTATCGCCCAACGCTGACCAGCACGCCGACCAAGCTTTACGAGTTTTATCCTAGATCTTTTCTTGCCAAGCCTTATCGAGCGCCCTCGTCACTTTCCCCTCGGGTCAAATTCATCGAAGAGTCGTGGGTAACTATCACATTCTAACTTCGAACTCAAGTCCAGTCTCCGGCGGTGAGACGTCGCCAGGCATGATTATACGCCGCTCAGATCCACCCGCCGTCTAATTACGGAAGTCCGACTTCTCTCTGGCCATGTCAATTATTGTAGCAAGCGCCCCGTGGTCATCATTTCCAGGCGGTCTCTTCAATTCATTCTTCACGTTTTTTCCAGAGCCCGTGTTCTGTTTCGCTCTTGACGGGTTAATAGGCCTGCTGTTGTAAGCAAAAAGATAGAGAGCACAACGACCAGCTCTGGTCGGGATTGAGGTCATTTTTGACTATGTTGTTGAAGACTGAGAGGATTCAAGCTCGGTAAAAAATATGAGAGAGTTTGAGAGGGATGTCACTTATCTTAGCTCTATCTTAGCGCTTGCAGGGATAAACTTTTTGCGTCCCCTCGGTCACAAAACTCAATTTATTTCCACTATTTTCTTCCCAAAAACTTCGCATTGCCTCCCCTCGTCACACGCGCTTCTCTACAGCTCCTCTTCAGTATTCAAGGCTGCGCAACAGTAAAAACCCGAGAGCCCAAAATGTCAAGAGGAAAGGTCTGTCTCGCTTATTCAGGAGGACTAGAGTGAATCCCCTACAACCCACGCTGTCACGCGCCCAATAGCTGATAGCCCGCGCAGTACCTCTATTATCCTTGTACGGAGACTTTCCTCATACCTCGAACACTCGCCTATAAGAGTCATCGTTGACCAGTAGTAGGCCTGGTTGATCGAGCAAAACTATGAAGTTGTTTGCTTCTGCGCGGACGTTGGGCAAGAGGAAGGTACGTCTAGAGCGATGTCTTCTTAATCTATACCCTGGTCTGAGTTCTGGGACGTGTTTCGAGCGTGCTCGACTCATCCAAATTACTAACTATCCTAATTACGTCTCAAAGAAGCAGTGCTGACTGGGGAAAGCTGCAGACTTCGAGAAGGCACGCGAGAAGGCTCTAAAGATCGGGGCTAAGAGTGTATACATTGAGGATTTGCGGAAGGAGTTGTAGGTCATATCGGAATGCATATCCTCTCTCGAATCGAATTTCGAGTCTTGAGCCATGTCTTTGGAACGTTTCCACGGTCGACGTGTTTCAAGACTCGGAACCCCGTCTTAGAGAAGCGATGCTGACTTCGATTTCTTGGATAGTATAGAGGAACAGTGCTTCACGGCGATACAATGCAATGCTGTCTACGAGTCCGTATATCTACTAGGGACAAGTCTGGCGAGACCGTAAGCACCTTCTCGAAGTGAACCCCTCCCTTCCAGTACCTTGCTTGAAGTCTGGAAAAGATGTTGCAGGAGCAAGGAGTCATTTTCGCTGGATCGAAATTCGCTCTGACCTGTCACAAAGTCTGAGCCTCGTCTGAGAATAACGCTGACTCTGATATCATAGTGTGATTGCTCGGGCCCAGATTGAGATCGCCAAACGTGAAGGGTTAGAGTCCATTTCGTCTTTTGGACCACACCTTAAGTATTGAGGCATATCTTAGAAGTGTCCACTTCGTAGACATGTTCCAAAGCTCAATACACTCCCTCAAATAAGCAATACTGACCGAAATTATAATCTAGATGCATTGCTGTATCCCATGGGTGCACAGGTTTCTGAATTCTATCTTTGGATCTGGAGAATCAGTGCTAATCATGGTCCTTGGTAGGAAAGGGAAATGATGTACGTTTTTTCGCAAAGACCTTTCCCTCTTCGGCACCAACATTCGATCGCAAGACATGTCTCGGGAGTGAAAGGCTCAACCCTGAGGACTTGTTTTGAGACCTCCTGCTCGATGAAAAAATTCTGATCCCGTAATCTTAGCAAGTACGCTTCGAGCTCGCATTCTGTACTTGGCCCTCAACTATTGTGTGAACGTGCCTAGTCCTGATATGTCTACAGATACTCTGCAGCCCAGCATCAAAGTCATTGCTCCCTGGTAAGTCGCCTCATCCGATTGGTTCTTTCGAATCCATTTACAGCAAGAGTCATAAGACGTGTTTTGGGAGCAATACACTCGTTGAACTTTTCTTGAGACTCGATTGTTGTCTCCAAGCAGCATGCTGACTACGATTACATAAAGGAGAGACCCAACATTCTACGGTTAGTCATAACTGCTGATATTTGCGAAAGCGGTCTGACTGGCAGACAGAGCGCTTTGCAGGCCGCCAGGCGCTGCTTGATTACGCGGCAGAGAAGAGCATTCCCGTTACATCCACCAAGTCAAAACCATGGTACGTTCCAGGTCTGACCGCCTAGAGTTGCACGCTCTATATGCTAATTTTGACGTCAGGTCTATGGACGAGAATCTCGCTCACTGTTCGTTTGAAGCCGGCGTACGCTACTTACTCATTACCAAACCCTGTCGGGTCCTCTCAGACTAGATGTCTGACCCGGGCTCTTACGCCGAACCAAATGCTGACTCTGAAACTTGCGTAGATTCTGGAAAATCCAGACACCACGTACGCATTTTCCGAGTCCCTATTTCTTGGTTTGAACAAGATCCTGAGTCTTGAGACATGTCTTGGGAGCGTTAACTCTCGAAAGATGTTTCGAGGCTCAAGATACTCACTCAAATAGGTAATACTGACTTCAAAATCGTAATCCAGACCACCAGCAGATATGTAAGTGCATCTATTAGAGCCATCCCTCCTCAATCGCTACCTACACATGAGTTCTGAGACTTGTCACACGAGCAAAAAGCTCATCTCACTCCCAAATTTGTTTCAAAGAAGCCATACTGACTCAAGATTATGCAGGTGGAAGCTTACCGTGGACCCTTTAAAAGCACCTGATGAACCGTACGTATTCTCGACGTCATGATCTCTTCTTTCGAACTAAAACCTGGACTCGAATCGTGTTATGAGAGCGTTTGCTCCCCAGGCTCAAGACCTGCTCCAGATCAGACGATGCTGACTCGCAAATCTTCTTCCAGTACTGACTTCACTTTGGAATTCACTAAAGGCATTCCAACCCGACTTGAGTTTCACGAGAATGGAGAAAAAAAGACTGTGACAGACAGTGTGTTGCTCTTTCTAACTACCAACGCAATCGCGAAGAGAAATGGTGTCGGAAGGATCGATATTGTATGCTCACCCTCCCCATGCCTGTGATCTACTCAAATGAATCCTTCTGACAACTCTTGCCACTTAGCTCGAGAATAGATTCGTCGGCTTGAAGTCACGTGGTTGCTACGGTTCGTTTCTCCCTCTCCCATCCCTCGATCCCCTGATTCTTGTATGCCCCCAAAACCTTGGCAATGCTGACATCATGCAGAGACCCCAGGCCTTACTTGTCTAAGATCGGCACATATTGACCTCGAAGGACTTACTCTAGACAGAGAAGTTAGGGCCTTGTACGACCCCAATTGATCTTTCCATCCTGAATACTCATACTGACTCCACCCCTTTCAGACGTGATCAATTTGTGCGTCAACCCCAGAACTTTGGCTGAGGCGTCAACTTTCCGAAAATTAATATCAATAGGTCACTTTTAACTACTCAAGGATCTTATACAAGTAAGCGAAATTGCCTGACCACGATTTGAGTCGCCAGACACTGTCTTATAACTCAATTTGATCTTGAAAACGAGGGTACTAATTGGAGAAAGTGGACTGTACTTCTCCCCAGAGCGAGAGTACCTACACAGCAGTATCATCGCCTCCCGTATGTCATCCCCGGAATGATTTCTACCTACCCTTACCAAGATCGAAGTCTCAAGAGTATCTTTGGGAGCAAAAGGGTCCACCAATGGACCTGCTTCTTTATAAGTCAGAATTTTGCCATGAAGAAGCAATACTGATTTCCGGCGCTGCGCAGAAACCCACGTCAATGGCCGCGTCCGTTGCAGAGCCTACAAAGGAATGTTCTCCGTCCTAGGACGCAGCTCAGCGTATGTTAATCTCGGAGCTAATCCTTCCTAATTGTATCGAGGTTGAACCGCAAGACACGTCTGGGGAGCAAATTGACCTTTCTCCCCCCTAGATCCGTTTCGCAACTTCACTCAATTGTCTATCTCGAAGAAGTAACGCTGACCCCGAAATGTGCGTAGAACCGAGAAGCTGTACGATGAAAATGAGAGCTCTATGGATGAGATCGGTGACTTTGGTTAGTACCCTCTAGTCCACCTCTACCTTTTCCACCCCATCGACGAGCTTTGAACCACGTGTTTGGGCTATGCATCCAGAGACAGCCGGCTCTCGGAACTCGAAGTCATTTTCTTGTTAAGGCATTGAAGGCTGACTTCTATTTCTTCCGTCCAGCACCTAGCGAGACCGGAGGCTTCATTGGCGTTCAGGCGATTCGCCTGAAGAAATATGGCTCCATGAAGCTAGATGCTGGGGAGAAGATGTGAGGTCGATATCTTGGAGAGAGAGAGAGAGAGAGAGAGAGAGAGAGAGAGATCGTGCTGTTTGCCCGCTGGCCGCTCGTGTGGAGAATTTGGGGACATGTGTCCTAATCCCCATCTTCTTCTGCGGATGTGGCGATAGATTGGAATAGATTGAAACATGTGAGATTGATTCTGCTCGCTGGCTGATGAGATGAGACGCAGTAGAATTCCATGTGATCTTGTTGGCATTGTTCGAAAAGCTGCGATTTTTCTTTCGACGATAAAAAAAGTGTACTAACAAGTTGACCTACATTCAAAAGCTATCTATGTACACGATTCGCTCATCCACATGTCCAACCCAACCTATCTATTCTTACCCCTATCCCATCTCATCCCATCTATTTCAATCCCCTACCAATCCTTACCCCTCTTCCTATGTCCATCCCTCTCACAACTCCTCCTTCTTCCCCTTCCTCACCCCCTCCAACTCCCCGTCGCCCCGCACGCTCCCCTTGCCCATCACGCTCATTGGGCCCCTCTTCACCATCAGACTCATCACCTCAAACAGGGTGTCCGCCGCTGCCATCGTCGTGTGCTCGGCATTGGTGTCGTACGCCGGCGCCACTTCGACAATGTCGGCCGCGACGAAGTTGATACCTTCCAGCCCGCGAATTATCGTCCGCAGTTCGCGCGTCGTCCAGCCGCCCGTTTCTGGGGTGCCGGTTGCGGGGGCGACTGCGGGTTTCTTAGCTGGTGAGGGAGGGGAGTGGAGGGGAGATTAGAGAGGGATAGGAGGAGGGAGGAGGGAGGAGGGAGGAGGCTCACAGGCTGGGTCAAGCGTGTCGATGTCGATAGACAGATACACCGGCTTCTCCGTCCCAACTCTGTCCCTGATCTTTTTGATAATCCCGCCCATGCCAATCGTATCAATCTCCCTCGCCTCCACAATCTCGAACCCGCAGTATCCATCGTTATCGTAATCACTCAACCCGCTCAGCGTCGTACGGATCCCAGCGTGTATGTTTGTATCATTCGCCAACAATCCTTCCCCGTGGGCGTGGTAGAAATACGTGCCGTGGTTTATGGATGCTTGTTCTGTGGGTGCTCCGCCGAATACTTTTGGCTTCCAGGTGTCGAGGTGAGAGTCGAAGTGGATTACGGATATGGGGCCGTAGGCTTTGTTGATGGAGCGCAGGAGGGGGAGGGTGATAGTGTGGTCACCGCCGAGCGTTATGATGCGCGGGAGGGTCCTTTTGTCTTTTGCGGGGCCAATTTCTTTTGCATTTGTGGCGGGTGCACGCATGAGGAGGCTGTTGTGGCCGTCTTCGATTTGTTGGATTGCGTAGGCGTTGTCGTAGCTGGAGGATGTGTCAGCGTTGTCCTGTTCGAGATCTGTGCCAGCTTGGGAAGGAGAGACGTACGATGTAACAGGTATGTCGCCGCAGTCGATCACTGTGGCCCAACTGTTGAAAGGATTGGCGTCTAAGGGGACGTTGTAGCCGCCGCTGGAACGCACTTTGCGTGAGCCTTGCAACTTCGTGGAGAATCAAGGTCGAGTCCGGAGAGAGAAAACGTACTAGAGATTGAGACGGCGAGAACCTTGTCGTATGCCATTGGGACCGAAGCGTGCGCCTGGACGGTAGGATGTTGCAGTGTCAAAGGGTGCACCTGGATATGCGGGTCAGAGCTTCCGTAGTCAGACGGTAAAAGGTGTGAAATGTATGTACCTAGGAAAGCTATATCGTATTTCTCGCTGTCATCCGCGAGGCAGGGCCAGTATGGGAGACGGCCAAAAGTGGAGATGCCTGAGAAGACGGCGTCGGCCTGGTTGCAATTTCAGCTGTGTTGGATGGGTGCTTTAGAAGACAGGATATACCTGTGTGCCTCCATCGCCTGGTATAGGTCTCCTGGTATTGTACCATAAACTTTTGTGAGGTCCAGCGATTGATTTTTGATCATGGTCGCCGTGAGCAAGGACGAGAGCAGCAAAGCTAGCACAACAGAGAGAGCCGAGCAACATCATTGTAGTAGTAGCAGTAGTGATAGTAGTAGTGATTGAGTCAATTCAGATGCTAGATACAATGCACAAGTCTATTAAGCAACAAATAGCAGCAAATGCAGCAGTGAATACAAATGCGAATGCGAATGCGAATGCAAACAACGACAATGACTTGAACGGAGATGAAGACGATGAAGGAAACTTTACACGCCCCCCACCGTTGGCAATTGGGTCATCGTGCCTGGCATTAGCACGAAGGTTTGGCAATCGTTTGGCAATCGTACGCCTAGCGAGGCCTAGAAGGAAAAAGAAGGAACAGAGTTATGGGGGTGGAAAAGCATATCGTCAATGTTGATGGTCAATCATTAATCAATCAATCAATCAATCATCATCCTGCGGCTTGCCGATTAAGATAGTCGTTGATAGGCATGGCCTGACGGAGGAGATGCCGTTGAGCGTACCGATACCTCGGCCTCCTAGCCTCCTCGTACTTCTCCGGCTGGACAGCGTGTGCTTGCTGCAGGGCGCTTACTAATCCACCATCTCTGCACTTTCATTGGCCAGATCAGCACCCTTGACAGGGACTTGACGGGTTCTATGCGAACCTAATGCCGACTACCTGGGAACTAGATACCTTACAACTTATATCTACCAATGATACATGAGGTAAGTGGGCCCTACCTAGGCCTAAAGTTTTGCTACACAGTCAGGGTAGATATCGGCACTCTACACATTCCATTTCGTAATTTATTCCTACAACATGTACCTAGAGAGAGTATTCAATCGGTCATGCATTTCGTGCTCGCATCTTCATCTTTCTCTCTTTCTCTCTCTTTCATCTCATACTCGGAAGGATTTGCTGTTTCCTCTCTTGGACGCATCTGGAAAGTGAGTCAGACGCTGCTCAAGGGAACGCAGAATGGGACTTATCCTGCTCTAATACACCTTCCCTGTTCTCTAAATGCGTCTATATACAATATGAACCAGCCAGAAATGTCCTAATCTATCGTCCGTGACTCGTGAATGCATCCGTAGCTGTGAAGGTACAATAGCCTGGTCCAGTATCAATGGGCCTCAACGTCGGAAGGAGGCGGGATCCCACTCTCCGTCCTGTCACCCTCGTCCATCCTTTCAAATGCCTTGACAACCTGATGCTCCCAATTGCTGAACGCAACGATGATCCACTCGAGTGCTCCAACAAGATAAAGAGCGATGCACTGTCCCACCCACAATCCTTTCAGACCCCATCCATTAAAGGCTAGCCAGATTCCGAGCGGTAAAGCACCGCAGTAGTAGCTGATGATGTTGACCGCGGCTCCAATGTGCTGTCTACCCATACCGCGTAGACTGCCCCCACAGCTTCCATTGAGACCGTCCGCAATTTGGAACAGAGCGACGAGGGGTAGAATTTCCGATGTCAGTCGGACGACATCAACATCGTTGTTGAAGATCTTGGCGAATTGATCCTTGCTACCCATCAGGATAACGAGAACCACGGTCCCAAAAATCATACTGAGCCAAGCTGCCGTGTTTGCTGCTCTCGCCGCCCCTTTGGCGTCTCTAGCACCAAGCAGATTGCCCACCCGCGCGCTGGCTGCTACACCAACGCCGAATGGAATGGTGTTCATGACCTGATCTGAAGTCATGATGACGCTTTGAGCAGCCAGAGGAATCGTACCAAGTCGGCCCGCAGCCAAGGCCACGATCTCGAATGCCCACCATTCGGTACCCACATGGATCACTCCGAGGATGGCAAGCCGGGCAAACGTTCCCATATGATGCAGGCATTTCCGAGACCATCCTCCCCAGGACTCCCATCCTTTGACGTAACGGGCGTAGGCGAGAAGAAGCAGGAAAGAAAGCCAGTAAGAGACACCAGTTGCTACTGGTGCTCCGAGCAGGCCCATGTTGAACGTGTAGACGAGAAGAAAATTGAGGCCAGCATTGATTGGTGAGGTGATCAATAGAACATAAGTTCCTGGTCGCATGATTTCTAGGCGAATTAGCACCATGGGACACAGTTCTTGACCGAAATGGATACTACCTTGCGCCTGCAAATACTTCTTCATACACTCAAAGTAGATGTAGCCCAGACCACCAGGTATAAGGCACCATAGAAATCTGGCACTGTCATGAGAGAGTTGATCACCCTGTCCCAAGGCCTTAAACAGCGGCTCAGAAAAGAACCAGAGTATTGCCACGGGAATATAGAACCCTCCTAGGATGATAAAAGCTTTTTGGAGGAGAACGCCAAGATTATGCGGGTCGTGGCTCCCAGTAAAAGCAGATGAGCATAGGGTATCCAATGCGGTGGTTCCACCCAATGCAATAAGCCAGGCTGTACACATAGCGAACATATACGAGAAGGCTGCAGTTGCCAAGTCCTCTGGTGATCCGCGGCCTACGATCACAACTGAAATTGTCTGTAGCGAGTTTTGCAGAGTGTAGGCTAAGATGACTGGGATGGAGCCTTTAATCAAAATATCGAATTCGTTCAGGACCGCTCTCCAGGACGACTTTGACTCGCTGAGGGGATCGAGTAGCTCGTATATCTCCCCATTCTCTGGCTCCTCTGCCTGCTCAGAATCTTTGGTTCCCTTGGACAATAATCTCGAAGTCTCGTTTGGCGGTGTTTCATCTGACGAGCCCTTCCGGGACTTGGGCTTCCGCATGAAATTCGGGAGCCATGAAGGTGCTGTACCAGTCTCACCCATGGTTGCGGGACCAGGCTAGAGCGTTTGAGACAACGTTCAGGTCAAAGAGGCAGAGCGATTGAAACAAAGGTACCAATACATAGCAAAGTCAAGAGCGATGATTGGGGTGAAGAGCTAATAGCATAATGGAAGAAACGAAAATTCAAACACGAGACAGGTTCTCATGTGTGGCAAAAAGAGAGGGCGGCCGGGGCTTCTCGAACGTCACCAAGACGAACAGACATCCGGTGGCAGGGCCTGGACCAGTCAGATATGCCGTCATTTCATGGCATGCCAATCATCACAAAGTATGATGCAGAAGTTGGACGACGTCCTTTGCAACAGAGGGTACTTTGAAAAGGCATCTCGGCTCAGTCCGGAGAGAAAGCGCGGGATATGTGCTTATTTTCCTTATCTTCGGATTGATGAGCTAACTATGCCACCAATCAATCGTACTTGTTCTTACCTACTGGTGGAACAACAATAAGCTTCACAAATCACAATGACAGGGTCTTGGATGAAGCTGAGCGTGCTTTGACTTATTAGGTACTTAGTATGCATGAGTAACCTTGTGAGGAAAGATGAAATCTGACGTCGAATGGGAGATCTGCTAAGGCCGATCTTCCCCGCGCCAAGCTTTGCTAAGGGTTGTCACATGGAAACGCTCACTCGTCAATGGACCGATGTGGCTCTTGCAGATCCGCCATTACGTTATTTAGCGTCGTCGAGATCTTGTTGAGGGCCTGGATACAAGAGAATGAGGAATCGACCGAAGCTTCTCGGTATGCAAGAGCGGCTGCCGAGTCAATCCCCGTCAGAGGTAGGAGACCGCTCCTGCCCTCAAGGCTAGGCCTGCTTGCAAGAGACGGGAGATGGCCAACACACTGCATCCGCCATGCCCAGGCAAGCGTTACCCACTATGGATATTCTGTAAGAATGCCTGCCTGTTGGCAGACTACGGAAGAAGATTTGAGAATTCTCCCGCCGCTGGTGCCGCTCTCCATGCGCAAATATGATACTCCACTCGCTCGCCGCGAATAGTATAACGCAGCTCTTTCCCAAAGGCGGTTCCTTGCCTATGCGGAAGAAAAGGACACTGGCCAAAAATGCACATAGGATCAACGCCACACTAAGGATTAATTATAGTACAGAGGAGAATGTCCCTCGCCATCAAACCGCTTCCAATCATCGCGTGAAATCGTAGGGATCGGTCTGCAGGCGAGGTGTCCCTAAATTTTCTCTTGGGGCTCTTGAATTCTGTTCTGGCGAGCACGTATACCTCGAGAACCATTGATGGAGGTTGGCGAGGAGATATGACACGCGGAAGGAGTACCTTGTGGCAAGGACATTCATAAAGGCATACAGGATACAGCAAAGACTCAAGGCAAGACAAACAGACTGAGAATGAGATCCGGCAAAGGAAAAGAGAAAGAGAAGATCGGCGTGAAGGCCCATCTTGCCGTATGCAACATAATTTAGAACAAGAATCTGTCCGCAATGCACAGTGTGATCTGAATTTGCCTCGCGTTCATTTTGGAAGCCAGCTTCAGCATGTAGCCTTGAGACGTGGAGCCTACTATGCACCATGCAAACAAAGACTCCTTGCACGTGAAGCTACCACCGTAATTCCATCACTCGTCCTTACTTCCCCTTTTCGCCTTCTCCTCTCTTCCCTTTTTGATCCTCTCAAGTATATTCTCGCGGTCCTTGTCAATCTTCAACTTTGTAATCATGACCTTGCTCGGCGCTATGCCCATCGGTACGCTCGTCCCGTTCGACTTCTCTTTCGCGATTCGCTCGATGTGGATGACATATTTGAGACGGTACACGGAGGTGACTTTGCCTTCGCGGCCTTTGTTGGCGCCACGGGTTACGGTGACTTCGTCGTCTTTGCGGATGGGGATGGCGCGGACCTGTAAAAAAGGGAGGTCAGCGACTGCAAACCAATAGCAATACATCCTACGAAGCTTACATTGTGTTTTTCTCGTAGCTCCTTGCTGAGGGGTGCGCTCATTATGACACGACGAATGGAAGAAGGTGCGCTGAAGTGGGCTTTGCGCGATTTCCTCCGTGAGGAGTGAAGGGCTGTAGAAGGTTCAGTCAGTAAAGTATCTAGGTTCCAAGACAATCGTGAAATTCACAGGTGTTGATCTTCGTCATGACGGCGGTGAGTAATCGTCGCCGCTCGCTATAGATGAAGTGGTGAGATCTCGAGCTCAAAAAACTTGTGTGTGGAATGTCGTCGACGCTCGCTACAGAAGAAGTGGTGAAGCTCAAGGAAATTGTGTGTGCCAAGACATCTGACGCTAGTCGCGTAAGGCTTAGCGAATATTTTGAGGTGTCGGCCTTCAGAGGCAATCTTCGTGACCAAGGTCAACTACGTGTCGCGCCTGGGCATCTGTTCACTTTCATCTGTTCGGGGTACTTCTGATGGCTATGATAATTCTGTCTCTGGATCCCTCTTTGACACGCCGAAACAAGCTGGTGTGGTAGGCCCAGGAGGGACTGGCCACCACAGTTCTTCGACCTCACTTTGTCGCTCACAACAGACGAACTGTCTGAGCTGAGTAAACACAACTTGGACAACTTTGGCAATCGCAATCGGGCCCTTCCCACGGTGCCAGAATGTCTTACAATGGCTATAATCAGTACTCTCCTTACTGGCAGCAAACGGCTGGGCAAGCCAACCCTCAGAGCGCTGGTCAAATTGGGCAACCAAAAAATCCATATCAGCCGCTAAGCGCTTTTCAAAATAACCAACAACCTTCACATTCCTCAACTTCTCAACCAGCTGGGAACTCTAGTGGTGCATCATATGGTAGCCCGGGATATGTCGACTTGAATATGAACGGCGCCGGCGCAGGAAATGGGCGGTCTCAAGATTCTAGGCCTGCCTATACAAATACGAACGATCGTGCATCTATTGACGGGGCGACGGCTTTGGGTAATCTTGCGTATGCGTCAAGTCTAGGACGGGATGGTTCAATGCAACAGGTGCCCAGTTATAACCGACAGCAAAACCACGCAAATTACGGCACTCCGAACCCTTATGGAGTCAACTCTGCTCCGCCAATACAATACCGAACTGGTGATGAGCGGAGAAATAGTAGTGACTCTTCAAGAGAAGCTAATGCAAGCTCGCAACAAGCTACAGCTTCTCCTTCGTTTGGTTACAGCTCGAACAATGTTGGTTATCAAGGACCAAGCGCCAGCAGCAATACGCAGGGCCAAACGCAATACTCGCAACCATCACGATCCTCTACTGAGCAGTACAGACAGAATCAATACTCTCAACCATTACGACCACCCAGTAGTCAAGCAATACAAAGATTAGGCTCTCAAGCCGCACCGTCACCTACGATATCAGCGAATCAAAATACGCCAAATCTAGCTCAAATAAGCGGAACTAGTAGCAGTGTACGTGTTCAAGAACAGGCCAGAGTACAAACTCCGCAGTCTGATGTTCGACCATCTTCTTCTCAATTGTCTAGGGGCCCGACGCCAAAGTCGCAAGCCTCAAAAACGTCTCACGACAACACTACGAACCAGTCAGCTAAAAGTTCCACCAAGAGCAAGGCGAAGGCACTTGCATCAGCTAAGGAAACAGTGGCAAAGAGAATCAATGAAGTTAGTCAATCCTCTGCGGTAGATTCAAAGAGTGCCCAAGCTAGCAAGCCTGCTACGCCTGTGGAACCGCAGTATACCACGGTAGATCCTTCGCAAGTCTTCAATCACATCGAGTATTCACGTCGACAAGCTGCTGCTGCTGCGGAGGCTGCAGCCGTCAAGAAAACTGCGAGGGAAGCAGAGGTCGCCAGAATTGCTGCAACACAACCCAAGCCAGCTTCACCACAGATTAATGAAAAGTCTGCGTCTGATACGGAGCCGAATTTGGCAACGAAAGATCAAATAGAATTGGAGATGAAGCAAATGATCGAGAAGATGCGTGATTACAAGGCCAAAGACCCATCATTATTCACGCAGATCTGGGAGCAAGTAAAAAAGGTTAGTGATAATCACATCTCGTTCATACAATCCTCGTAACCGATCTCGTGTTAAGATGACCCAATTATGTTCGACTGATAAGATAGCCAGGGCCAGCCTCCTCAGCGTGCACCTTCACAATCGCTCCGAGGCTCGGCGACGTCACCCATTGTGATAAACGGTCAATTGCCTAGTCCCAACATGATACAGAATCAACTCCCACCTGAATCGGACTTGCCGGCGGGCGATGAGTTCCCGCCAGACTTTGATCGCGGACGATTTCCCGCTCAGCGTCGAAAACGAGGTGGTAGCATGAGAGTCTCTGCTGGCAGGAAATCGGGCACCCCAAAGGGCTCGACTGAACCCACTGCTGAGAATCAAAGAAGCCCTGTCCCACCAGAGATTGCCATTCCTGCACCACAAGTTGGCCAAATATTTCCGGATCCCGGAAGTCAATCGATGCAACAAGCCATGCATCAGTTTCATCAAAATTCGAGATCCCCCGTCCCCAAGGCTCAGCAAAATCCGCCATTCAAGAAGAACGAGAAGACAGATCAAGTCAGATCCAATACCCCCGCCCCACCCTCAGGACCAACATCCTCGATGACCCCACCCTCAGGACCTCAATCAGCCCAACCAGCTCAGCCTCCGAAGGCTGGGGGCACTTATTGGCCGGAGAGTAAGAAGACGGCTTTGGCCGAGGCAGCACAGGTCGCCTTGACCTCTACGCAGCCCAATCAGGGCAAGAATATCACCACTCAAGAAATTCATGAGCTTCTCGATCAGAACCCCAGCTATACTCAAATGTGTGAGATACTTGAATATAGAGGCTTTGTCATCGATCGGGGCCAATTTGCTCGCATCTTGCTGAAGGCCGTTCCTGATCTGGGATCCGCTTCCAGTTCTCCCAATGCTGCTCGTGCCACGCCGACCAATGCCCCGTCGACCAACAACCCGCTGATTAATGCCACTCCGGTTGTCCCTGCTTCAAATAACTCCCCCAAAACGGTCTCATCCACGCCTACTGCTGGGTCTTTCGGAAAACTTGTCAAAGCGGCCTCTAGCGGTTCAGCACCAAAGACGAATATAGCCCAGCCTCTGCCATATTTAGTACCGCCAACGGGAAAATTGCACGCTCCGGATGGGTACGTTACTCCCTATGTTCCCAAAACATCAGTTGCCGAGCAAACCAACGGAAGCAATAATGGACTCCCTCGAGACTACCGCTTCGTCGATCCTACTTATAGTACTCCAGGCGAGCAACGCCATGATGCTAGTATCACAAACCAAGGTCGCCCGAACGGGTCAACGTTGCAGTCCCACCCGTCGTTAACGTCATATCAACAGCCTTTCACCACGAACCCAACAAAGCAAGCCTTAGACCAGAATGAATCAATACAGCCAAACGGAGTCACCCCACAACATCCGACTAAACAAGAAATGGCTCGAAAGAGAACTTTCGGCGAGATTGTGGATCTGACTCAAGGATTGTCAGACGACGAAGAGCTCGAGCGCCACAGACCGAGACCCCGATTTGTTGATGATTGGAATGCACCAGGTCCCAGCAAGTCCGTCAAGAATGTCTTCAATCAAGTTGCCCGGCGGCAACCAAATAGTGGCACAACTACACCAAAACCTTTTAAGTACAAGTACTCTGGACGAGATGCATTATTGCTATCTTACGATATTGTTGAGCCTATGAACAAAAGACGAGATGCTTTACGACGTTCTACGTATAACCCGAAGACCATCGCTAGAGATGTTCTTCTAGGTCTTGGGAAACATCCAACCATGGCTCCGCTTAATGCCCATCTTGATATTTTGAAAGACCGGTTCAAAGCCGTTGATTATGAATCGGATCTCAGTACTTTCAGATGGGATCTTGTAGATCCTGAAGGAAAAGTCAACGTTCAATCATCTGATACGGACGACGAACAGACAGTCCACGCTGTAGCTGCTGTGCCTCGCCAACGTCCAGCTCCAACGGCCGTAATGATTAACAACGATGGCGGTATTGTGACCAAGGACGACGAGCCTCCGTCTCGCACGGTAAATTCCCAGGGGAAACCATACAAAAGGGGACCATACAAGAAATCCGGTATCCGATCTGGAATACAACCAATTGGCTCTGCAGATACACTTGAACGGCAATCATCGCAAAGCTCGCCTCATGCTCAAGACATAAGCCTAGCGTCCAACATTAACCCGCCTGACTTATCTCAATTTGCGTACAACGGCCCCTACACTACGCAGATGGATGCTGCAAAACCGGACACGACGTCAGAAAGCGCAAAGAAACGTAAAGGACGACCGCGTGGCGCAAAGAATAAGCAAGCCCGTCCTGACAAGGGAATACCGAAGAAGATCAAGACTTCTTCAGTGGGCGAAACACCTTCACTGGCGAAAATACCTCCAATCAGAGAAAAGCCTCCCGTCGAAGGAATAATAGCAGAAAAAAAACGAGCAAAAAAAGAAGGCTCAGTGGGAAAGACACCTCCAGTAGGCACTTATTCAGTTGGAAAGCCGAGCAGCACCAAGCCTTCAATTCCCAATCGACCTCGTCCCGTTGCTACCACACCAGTCAAGCCAAGCGGTCTCAGGAACTCCATAAGTGCTATAACGCCCATAGATGGTATCGCCGTAGTTATCTCGTCTCGCTCACCGAGTGTTGTTGCCCTTACTCCCGAAGCTTTTGCCAGAAAAAGCAAATTGAAAAAGACAGAGGCTGCTTCTAACGGTACGCACGCTTCCGTACCTTCATACACCATGTGTCGATGTCATTGGGAGCATTGTCCCGCGGAATTACACAATTTGGAGACCTTGAAGAAGCATGTCAGGAAACATCGCCGAGATGTTGATGGTGCGTACCCATGCTTATGGGCTGACTGCTCCGATAATAGCAACCCTATATGCAATAGCACGCAAGACAAAGACCGTCAGTCTAGACGTTTGAAGTTCAAATCAGAAGCAGAATGGATCAAGCACGTTGAGAGCAATCATTTGGAGGACAGAAATGTAATCCCTTAACAGGCCTTCCGCACAATCTTCTGGTAAGTTGCCATACCCACGATTATTCCCTCGTTTCAATTGCTAACATTTGTTGTAGATGTCGAAATTTCTGACCGCTTGAACGACTCCCACGGTCGTTAAGCAATAGCTAAAGTCAATGGCTTTGCTATGCATCTTTCTCGTCTAGTACGACGGCGACGAGCTTTGAAAACATGCGAGCAGATTGCATCACACATTGAGTCAGAAAGCGAGTCTTTGTGGAGTGTGCAATGACAGCCTTGGGCAGAAATCTGCCGTTTTCCAAGCCTAGGCCGAACGATCACGACTCGGGGGATTTGAGGCCTGGGAACGATAATGAATCGCCTCCTTCATGTTTGAGGCTTGGATGTGGAATTCTTGCTATCGCTGGAGGACTATGTTTCGATACGGATATCGAGGACTCGAGGATATTTCGAGCGTGCGTGTATCCTTCGAACATGCTTTAATCATTCCAGTACTTGGGACACATGTATACTCTAAGCATCTACCAAACGTGATGCGAGAGCCGAAGGATTTCCGGTAATTTATACAATATCGCCGTTCATGGCCTAAACCAATAGAAAACAACTGACAATTCCATGTCATTCTCTCCAATACTCTGACACGGGCTTAGCGCTGGCTCGTGTCACATTGCATCGGCAACGGTATGTAATGCTTTCCAAAGATGTCTTGACCAACGATGCTCCACTTGCTGCTCCACTTGCTGCTCCCTCCAATTAACAGACAGTAATGCCACGGATGCCGCTAAATGAGACGTATAATTCAATCACAGGTTGTTCTGCATGTCATGTATCATCAGCATGTCCGTTGACTCCGTTCGTCTCCACCTCTTTGACCCCCACTGCCCCATCCTCCTCATCGATCCCGTTGGTCTCAATCGACGCCTGCCCTCCGACACCTTCTAATCGTTTCTTCTCCTTCTCTTCCCGTATCCGCTCCGTCTCTCTCCTCATACTTTCCATATCCCACTCGTCTGCCTCGTCTTCTGCATCACTCTCTTCCTCGCTTTCATCTTCTTCTTCACTGTCTTCCCAACCTCCCTTCTCGAACATAGCCCGTCCCGTCGCCTCTTTAGCTTGCCTCGCTTCATCTTCGGCAGCTTTCTTATCCAATCGCTCTTTCTTCCATTTTGCAAAACTCTCGGGCGTTACGGGCGTGAGGGTGCCCGTCAATTTATGCCGTTCTGATTCCAAGAAATCTTCTAATGTTAATGTTTTCAAGGGCGATTTGTCCATCAGAGCCTTCTCGGCTGCGCGCTGCTCTTTTGTTTTTAGGATGAAACCCGGTGGGAGAGAGTGCTTGTACATGCACTTATCGCCACCGTTAGGACAGGTCCAGAACCAGCCGTATTTACCCTCTTCGACGGCGGAGATGAAGTATTTGCAGACCTTGTCGGTAGAGGTTTTGGGATTGCCGTGTTTGGACATGACGACTTGTCGCAGTTTCTCTGGATGGATACCGCATCAGCAATGGTCCCTTGGAGCAGCCTTGAAGCGCATGCAAGTGTTGCGACTTACCTTCGTCCCACTCGGCCATGTCGTCTTTCTTCTTCGCCTCATCCTCCCCTTCCCGCGTGTCTTGGTACAGATTCTTCTTCTCCCCTTTCCTCTCTACGGCTAGATCGTGGCTGAATTTGCACTTCTTTCCTTTCTCGCAATTGCCTTGCTTATAAAATATACACAGTACCGTCTTCGGATCCACCCCGAACGGCACTTTTTGCACCTGCACCGGCTTGAATAGCTCTGCGGTTTCTCGCTTCGCCTGTTCTGAGGCCGCTTTATCCTTTTCTCGTTGCGCTTTTTCAGCCTCTTTTCGTTTCTGATCAGGGGTTTTGGCTTGAGCGGCTTGGGTTTGGATTTGTTGGATTTGTTTTTGGGCTTGTGCTCCTTTTTTCTAAGGTCGACCTCCATCAGTCTCGCAGATTGTGACAAGGAGAAGGCAGTGGGTGCTGTATCGAGAGGGAGAGGAGGGCCTGGATGTTCTGGCTCACGTTTTTCATGCCAAAAGTCTAGAAGAACGTCAGTATGTTTCCAAGGCTGGTATTAGGGGCAAATACTTGCCTTGTCAGCAACTACCTTCGTCGACGAAGGCTTAGCCTTCTTTTCCTCTTTCTTGGGAGGCATGGCTGGAGATGGGGAGAGACGGAGGCTAACGTGAAGGCTTCTGGGAGGCAGGGAGCAGGGTTTATTAGGGAACTCGGGAGAATGGCAGTTTATGGGCTTCCAAGTAGTTGAGTATACTCTTAAAATTTCTACGTCTCGCTGTCTATCTTGGCAATAGACCGCGCGAGAGAATCACAGTGGGGGGAAGTGTGTGATCCTTGTAGGGCTGATTATCGGGTACGGCGTACTATAATTCAAATTTCGAAGCCAAGCTCAGGATGCCGTAGCCTTGCAAGTTGCTGGCATTTTTCCTGGACAGCTAAGCTCTTTCTCTCGCCTTTTATCAAAGCCCAAAACAAGCTCGTAATTGGTTAATCAAGTTGAAGCATATCCTACCGTGAACTGATTTGAGCTCAGAGTACATGTAAGACTCACCTATTACATAGAGTGACTTGCTGCTAACACGGTTCCAAGCTCTCAATTCCTATTTGCAAGCACCTTTGACGATACAAGCTATTCGACCACTCATTCCTCCATCATGATTTCCGACGACGATCTCTACACACTGGCCATCTTCCTTGGCTCCCTAGCCATGCTCCTTATCGTCCTCTACCATTTTCTTGAAGTTAACGCTGTTGATGACGGACCAATGCAGTCCGAAAATGAAGCATCTTCGAAGTCACCACCACAAGCACAATCCAGGGCTACGGCGAAGTCATGAGCAAGGAAGCGGGACGATTGACAAAGCAAAGCGCACAGGCCGCCTGGTTGGGGCGATATCTACGGTGTACATGATGGTGGGTAACGGTATTGAAGCACACCGGAGAACCTCTTGAATCTTGTATGCCAGACTTGGCTGCCTATCTGCGGAAGGCTGATAGTGGTAGGATACCGTCTGAGAGTATCTAAGATTCTGCAAGAGCGGAAATGGATGGGCCATGTTTTACTCCATTTGCGCGACACTTCATGCGCTGAGCGCAAGTCGCATCTCCATGTTTGACAAATACGGGAAACCCAGGCACTCGGAACAATATATCAATCTATCGATCTATCTATATATCTTTATGATCCCCGTCGAGACCAAGCTTGCTGCCGTTCTCACGCTCCACTAGCATCTTTTCATCGCGCTGGCTTCCTCGTTTCATTCTCATTGATTTAGCATGCACAAGCCAAGGTTTCTCTCGTCCATCTCGTTCCTCCAACTGCTTGCAGTGCGCGGGGCAGTTACTTCACAGTCCTCTAACAGCCAGGACATAGGCTTGCAATCCAATTTGACGTACCCTCCATTTTCCTCTACATCTCTCAACGCGTGAGTTTCTACCACTGTGTCCCATACATTTACCCGACTGACGCAGACGTTCCATATCCAGATCCAACGCCCAACGCTACTACATCCCCGACACCCAGATAGCAATAGACTTCTGGCATCAAGCGCCATGGATCCCCCGTGAAGACGTCCTTATGTGCATCATCGAAGCCTTCTCCAAAATCTTCGGCACCAAACCTACCGACACGATCCCCGGTCTTAGCACCTTCTATTATAAACGATCGTCCTTTATACACGTCCAGGACCTCAACCCCACTGTCGGAAGGGCACACACGTATCAGGATCTAGCAAATACGTTGAGGGGGATTGGGGAGTACATGACGCTATTCAACATGTTCCGGACTACTGAGTTTCAAGTGTGGGAGATAACTCCGACCGCGGAACTCAAGATTGGGAGTGGAGGAGTGGGTGGGAGAATGGGTTTGCAGGCAACAGATGTTGTGAGTACCGAGTTAGCTGTGGAGACTGGGACGCCTGCTTGCAATCGTGGGAACAAACACTGTGTGACATGACGGATGATTTTCAGACATAGACTTTGGTTGGAAAAGCCGATATAATTGCTGCGTAGAGGAGCCTAGGTTTCGCGGTTGGAAAAGCCTGCTTCACTCCTTGTATCCTACAACAAATCATTTAGAGCGCAACCATGTGGAATCTCTACCAGAAGGGAACGAGTTCAGCATTTCCTCAGAATTCTCCTCTCCCTCGATTTTCTCTTGCGAGACTCAGACTCTACTCGAGGTCTACAAAGGAACAGCTGGAGCCTCTGTTAGAGCATCCATCACTTTCTTTGTCTCCTTTTCTAGTTACGCGGCATTGATCGTTCTGCGATCATGTCTTGCGACCTTCCTACTGAAAATTCTTAGCATATACTCCTTGATGATACCTTTCGCAATGAGCAGCGTCGGCCAGAATGGCGCTCCAGGGCGTCGTTAGCGAGGTCGCCTTCTACTCTGTTCGCGAATGAAAATGGGAGAAGAGCAGATCACGTAGCACTAAGGCAGGTAGTGATGTGATTTGCGTACCGCTTTAGTCTGAATAGAGGTTTGGCTGCGAGAAGTGGAGCTAATAGGAGGTTGAGATTTTGAGACTGGAGAAAAGCATGACACTGATGGATCGTCGTTTGATGTTATGAAGCAACACATACGGAGTACCACTTAAGCCTACCTGGATGGCGGAGGAGTTTGAAGCATCGCATCCATTCAATTTCCGCCGGCTGACCCAACAGAGCGACAAACATGAAGCAGAGTCTCGAAGCGTTGGAGACTCTGGCTTCTCACCCTTTGACGGTCTGCCTCGGTGGCCCCAAAGTCTCAAACAGGGTATCAGTACGACTGCCCTTGCCCTGTTCCAATACTGAAACGCGACCACGAGAACGAAGCTGAACATTTCGATGTTCAATCAGTCGAACACATCAGGATCTATATAGTGGGCATCTCTCGGTCTGGAACTGATACCCAGAATTCATCAGACTCCTTCACCGTACGCCCCAACAGAGCAGCCTTTTCACGACACAGACACACAATCATTCACTCTCTCAGAGCACTCATACACTTGCGTACACTCACACACACAAATTACCGAGATTTAAAACACGTCCTCAAAAGTATGTATTATTTGCTTCATGACTGACTTGAAATCAGCGCGATTTATGCATGCAGGTACAAAACAAGTACGTATGCAACCACAGGTTCCCCCCTTGTTATGAATGTAGAGTCAAGGAGGGCGTTAGATGCTGGAAGTTCATTTGTTGAGCTACTGAGCCACAAGAGCGCTATCCTGGAAGGATCGAAAGACTGCTGATATCTATCGCTAGCCGTATCGATGTGCACAACCACAATTGCCGTTCGTCGCTTCGACGATGTCTCGAGGAGGCGCATCCATTGCTGACTGCA
This sequence comes from Alectoria sarmentosa, assembly GCA_009733775.1. Classification (NCBI taxonomy): domain Eukaryota; kingdom Fungi; phylum Ascomycota; class Lecanoromycetes; order Lecanorales; family Parmeliaceae; genus Alectoria; species Alectoria sarmentosa. Next base: position 187,962 of record WOGZ01000007.1, read on the forward strand.
CACTAGAAGGGTGCCAAGACAAAGCAGCAGTTGAGGCAGCAGCTTGGACCGCTCTTCAGCGAGGAGACAAAGAATGGCGTGATTGGGAGCAAAGCGTGATTTCTTGAGTAGAGTACGTGACTATTGTCGTCACTATCATGTAGCAATGGTTGAGTACGCTTCAAAAGGGATAAGATACCGCGGCAAGAGAGAGTAGTAATTGCAAGCACATATGCAAGGGAAGGAGCCAGATGAACACATTGAAAGATGATCCCACAGTACAACGCTTCAAGACCTCGTTGTTGCTTCAAGACTCATCTTTGCCAAGAAGTTGCAGACAGCTCGCGCCATGACAGATATTTTTTCGGGTTCTCGTTCAAAATCGTACATCCAAATCTTCACTTGACTAAAGGAAATAGCTCGCTGCTAGGTTAGCATTATGCCGGATATTACCATCAACGGAGATGTAGGCCCGCAATCTTCTGAAAATTGTGGACGGTGCCTCTATTCCCTTGCTCCTTCCACACCCCTTTCAACATTCATCTCACGTTACCACAAGGTAGGAAGTCATCGTGCTTCAGCGGCACCTACATCATGCCTTCTGAACTTTCTGACCCATCACATCATACATCCTCCCTTCTTTGAGCTGCCGACCTCACTAACCCCGAGCCTGATCTTTTTCTTCTCGGTTCCGCTACCAACACCCCCCCCCATCAAGTTCGACCAGGCTTCAACCATCCATTCATACCATACTTTTCTGTTGTCCGTAGCACGGAAGATGGTGACAGTAAGGGTGGAGGCGTCCGGGGTGTAGATGGGCGTCTGTTCCGACTGTCAGTGTTCCTGCTGTGAAGTCCAACAAAGAAGGTCAGGTTGGAAAGAGAAGGAAAGCAAGATGAGAAGGTGGAAGATACCTTCAGCGGGAAGAAGATCGGAAACCAGCTCATCATCGCCGGGCTCTTCTCGTTCATGTTCAGTGGATTGGTACTCAACTCGACTCCTGGATACAGCGTTGCTTCAAAGTATCCTGCAAGCCCGTGACACACAGCGCGGTCTCGCAGATTGAAGTTTAGACGGGCTTGCCGCGTATTATGGCTGTTCTCGGACGAAGCGGGGAGTGGTTTCATAGGGCCATGACTGAAGGACCAGACGGGAAGGATATTGGGCACGGGAATCGGTATCGATGAGCTATCGGTAGTGGATGAGGCTGTATTTGGACGCGAGATGGTGGAAAGGTAGTCTATTGCATGCAACATCACCACGTAAGGTGTGTTATGCGCTTCTTTGTCAGTGACCGTCCGGGCTAGGATGTCGGCGTGTAGTTTCGGAGCGGCGATGGGGGTCAGATAAGCGGTGTAAGAGGCGGGGATTGATATGCCGTGGGTTGGGTTTAGCAAGGGAAGGATTCCGTCGAGGCATTCGGGGGATAGCTCGTTGTCTGCAAAGGAGCCAAGAAGTTCGGAGATGATGATGTCGATGGGGCCGTGAGTTGGGATTTGGGTTGTGGTAGAGGCTGCGATGGAGAACTGGTTTTCGCGAGATGGCGGCCAATGCCCTGCATAGCCAGAAGGTTGAGCTGCTCTTCCTCGCAACGGTCCTTTCCACGATCGCATGTCTGATTTGACAAGGGTTACGCAGTTGCCCCATGTTTCTTCGTTACGTCGTTGCAGCAGCACGAAAGCGTTTGGATTCTTTTCCACCGCCCACATATCGATCGGCACACCTTCGCTCTCGCTAGCTAGCAATGCTTTCGTGACCAATGGACCTCGTCCAGCACCCGCCACAGCCACAACAATTCGGCCCTCCGGCCCTGAAGCAGGCTTGCCTTGCTCGCGCCAGTCAATCAGAGCCTGAGCGATGGCTTGATAGTACAAGTCATATTTGATAGGGTCTTTCTCGAAGACTTCGTAAGTGATACTTTCCAGATTGTCAGTCAGTGGCTGCAGAGGAGATTGAAGATAGTCTTGATAGCCGGCACCGAAGCGCTGGAGCATAGTCTTGGGAGGCTGCTTGCTTTGGAGCTTCCGGAGGTAATCGAGGTGAGGCGTTGGTCCTAGATTATCAGACTTCTTGCTGTCTTGTCGCCAGATCTGGCTTGCTTCGGCAGGCGTAGGCGCGAATGAGGAGGGCCCAGCTGCTCCGCCACGCGGTTGCCAGCCATCGGCTACAGTTGTGCTAGGCTCGGGCTTGTCGGGTTCAAGTATCGGACCAACATCCGTGAGAAGGATCCACGGAGCATTGCGGATGCGCATGTATTGGGTTAGTAGTTCTTGATGGTTGTGATCGAAGACTGGGTAGCCTTTCGGATTCCGAGAGAATGTACTATCGCTGAAACAAATGAGGCGCAAGGGCTCTGAGTGCCACCGAGAGCGGACGCTGAGAGGTGGGAGATTTAATGGCACCGAGAGAGCTATGTTCAGTATCAGCCGCTGGATTTCCTTTTCAAGGCCTGGCTGACATTCTGAGAGATCACGTGGGCAATATGTACCTCAGGAAAGATGCCATATAACCGCCACATGGCTCCAAGATCCTACACTGGCAGCCACGATGTTCGGCAATTCAAAAATTCGTAGAAACAATGAAGACGGTTGAAATGAAGACGGATTTCTACTCTTACCTACAAAAAGCCTAGCGTTGTATGTACATAGCGTCCTTATGACGTTCCATGCATCCCATGCGCCGAAGCAGTCAAATCTCGCGGACTTCTTGCGCCTGACACTTGCTCCATCATCGTTCTGATCCGATGCCCTCACTGTTCCTCTCGTAGATTCCATATAGTCTTTGTGGCTGTGCCCCTCTGAGAGTCCCATATATATTTCTCTGGCTTCTGTGGCCAGACTTCCCTCGACTTCGTCGCTGTCTTGTTCAGGAACGTCCATCATGGGCAACATTATAGAAAGTTGGATATATTGTGCGATCTTCAAAGCCTCCTGGACGGCGTAGGCGTATTGCGTCACCCCATCGCCGTGGAGCTTGCCGTGATGCAACTTCGGACTAGGCAATATTATGTTTCCTATTCCACAAAATGCAGCGTATCCTACCTCCATTTCTAACACCTGGCGAGACACGCCGTAGACCATGGGATCTGGCGAACACAGATCGATCCACGGGCTCACGACGGCAAGTAGGTGGGAGATAGTGTTGCCTGGAGCCAAAGGTGTGTCGACCGGCGACAGGGAAGGTATAGTTGGTATCGACAGATTCGTGCCTGGCCTTTCCTCCAGCTCTGCGATGTGATTCGATACGAGAGTCAGCACTCGCGTGTGAAAACTGGGAGTCGTGATGGGGCTCGTAAGCATGTCATACTGGGATTAGGTTAGCTCCTCTTCAGGCTGGATCAGTCATTTTACAACTTACATTGCAAGCATGGGCTTGCTCCAAGACTTCTGGAGTGACTCGTACACGTTTACTATCGTGCTGTCCAATCCAGAAAATGGGATTCCATTCCTCAGCTGGTGAATCCATCCTGCTAGAGTGAACGAATGAAAGGTGAATGGCGGTGGAGAAGGTGAATTAAGACTGAATCGTCATCTGTTGAAGCTATAGCCTCATCATTAGTGTCAAGAAAACACATCAGTAATTCAAAAGAAAAGAGAGATCAAGGAGTGTCAGCCGCAAAGGCAGTAAATGTGCCTTGCCTTTGCAACAGATCGGACCCTTGTTTGTCGCAAATCTAGTCCGGACTAGCGCGATATCAAGCCGCGCTCAGCCTTACAAAAAATAATTGACGGCGTAATGAATTGACTATGCCCTTGAATCGGTAAACTCTATCATCCTTTCACCATGGATCGCTCGTCAGACTCACAGGATCACGGCCGTGTCAAACGTCAGAAGACGGAGGATATGGATTCCAGATACTTTGCAGAAGACGACGATGACGGAGGCGTCAAGCTTGGAAATTTTGGTCAAGCCGTCGAGGTCAAGCTCAAGAAGGAGGACCTGGCCAAACCCGACAGATACACAGAAGGGATAGACACGTTGGTAGCAAAGATTAGCAAGAAAAAAAGGAAGAAGGAGGAAGAAACAGACGAGGCGTCAAATCCCTACCTAGCACACCAATATGAAGAGACTCCCAAGAAGAAAGAGCTGGACCCGAGAGCGAATCCATATCTGGCTCATAGATACGAGGAACCTACGGAAGATGAAGGCAGCTATAATGGCTACAGTAATGGGTACGGGCGACCCGCGAACAGGATGAACGGGGTGTCGAATGCTTCAAGCATGGCCAGATTCCCCAGGCATAAATCCACCGCGGCAATGGCGAGAAACGCAGAAGATGGGCCCAACAATCCATTCAGTGGCCAAATGCTGTCGTCGCAGTACTTCAGCATCCTCAAAACAAGACGGAATCTGCCCGTTCATCAACAGAGGTACGAAGAGTGAGAACTCGGGATCAAGAATCAACATACTAACACGGCGAACAGGGACGAGTTCTTACAGATGTATCAGAAGTCGCAATTCCTCGTGTTCGTCGGAGAGACTGGTTCGGGAAAGACAACGCAGATTCCCCAATTTGTCCTGTTTGACGATCAACCGCACATCCAGCGCAAGTTGGTGGCTTGCACACAGCCTCGTAGAGTGGCAGCGATGTCAGTGGCCCAGCGTGTAGCAAATGAGATGGATGTCACCCTGGGAGATGAAGTGGGTTATAACATCCGGTTTGAGGATGTGACAAGCCAGAAGACTATCCTGAAGTACATGACGGACGGTATGCTGCTTCGGGAAGCGATGAACGACAACAATTTGAACCGATACAGCACGATCATTTTGGATGAAGCGCACGAACGTACACTTGCAACGGATACTTTAATGGGGCTACTCAAGGAAGTCGCGCAGCGAAGGCCGGATCTGAAGATAGTCATCATGTCTGCTACTCTAGACGCCCAGAAGTTCCAGAGCTATTTCAATAACGCACCTTTACTAGCTGTTCCTGGACGCACGCATGCTGTCGAGATCTTCTACACACCGGAACCCGAGCGAGATTACGTTGAGGCTTCGCTCCGGACAGTTTTGCAGATACATGCCAGCGAACCGGAAGGCGATATCCTATTGTTCCTTACGGGTGAAGAAGAAATTGAAGATGCATGTCGCAAGATCAGGCTTGAAGCAGATGAGATGATCAGAGAGGCGGATGCAGGTCCCTTAACGGTCTACCCTCTGTACGGGACCCTGCCTCCTAATCAGCAGCAAAAGATCTTTGATCCTGCTCCACCACCAAGCAGAAATGGTGGTAGGCCGGGCCGGAAATGCATCGTTTCGACGAACATTGCCGAAACATCTCTTACAATCGACGGTATAGTCTACGTCGTGGACCCAGGTTTTAGTAAGCAGAAGATTTACAATCCTCGCATCCGAGTCGAGTCGCTCCTAGTATCTCCCATCTCAAAGGCATCTGCCCAACAGCGCGCTGGTCGAGCCGGTCGGACACGTCCCGGAAAGTGCTTCCGGCTGTACACCGAAGGCGCATTCAAGAAAGAGCTGATCGAAACCACTTATCCTGAAGTTCTTCGCTCCAATCTCTCATCTACAGTTCTCGACCTCAAAAAGCTCGGTATTGATGATCTTGTGCATTTTGATCTCATGGACCCCCCTGCACCCGAAACCCTGATGCGGGCCCTCGAAGAGCTCAATTACCTAGCTTGCCTTGACGATGAAGGAAATCTTACCGCGCTCGGGAAGCTTGCCTCTGAATTCCCTCTGGATCCTACTCTCGCAGTAATGCTCATTTCGTCCCCCGAGTTCTACTGTTCCAACGAAGTGCTCTCCCTCACAGCTCTCCTTTCGGTCCCGCAAGTCTTCGTTCGCCCTGCTTCAGCCCGTAAACGCGCCGATGAGATGAAAGCTCTCTTTGCGCACCCGGACGGCGATCATCTGACCATGCTCAACGTCTATCACGCTTTCAAAGGTCCAGAAGCACAAGGCAGCCAAAAGCAGTGGTGCCATGACCATTTCGTCTCCTTGCGCGCTCTCCAATCTGCGGATAATGTACGTCAACAACTCAAGCGGATTATGGAAACGCATGAGATAGAACTTGTCAGTGTACCATTTGAAGACAAGAACTACTACACGAACATTCGTCGAGCGCTCGTTGCCGGCTTCTTTATGCAGGTCGCGATGAAAGAGGGCAACAGTAAGACGTATGTGACCGTCAAGGACAACCAGAACGTGATTTTGCATCCGAGCACAGTACTACAGACTGATAGCGATTGGTTGCTGTATAATGAATTTGTACTTACGACCAAGAATTACATACGGACTGTGACCACCGTAAAGCCGGAGTGGCTGATGGTGAGTCTCCTCCTGGGCCCAAGCCTGCGCTTGTGACCGATTTGCTGATTTGACGCAGGACATCGCCCCGACATACTATGACATCACGACTTTTGGCAAGGGACCGGTGAAGAGCGCCTTGCAGAGAACGATAGATAAAGTCAGGCGGAAGGAGGCTACGAAAGGAGGGAGGCGATGAACGGCGGCGTTGACTGGCAACATGCGCAAGAAAGCTTTGCTCTGATTGTTGTGACACACTCGTGGTCTCTGCCATGCTTAGATCTAGCGGTATCATGTGCATAGCTCTCAACCACATAGCAAAGAAATTACCATTCAATCCAAGCCCGCCCAAAGAAAGGAGACGTCCATTTCCCAACATTGTTTTGTGGCCACTGGCGGAATTTTGCGATCTCAGCTTATGTCGATGAAGGATTTCTCTGAAAAGAGTGACCATTGTAGCAAGATTTTCCTAGAGAAATCGTCGATGCATGTGAAACACAATCTGTTTTTATTGGTTTGATACATTTTTTGTTCAAGGAGCTTGATAGTGATAAGGATAGCTTCTAGGATTGCTATCGTCTTTGAGAACTTATTTTTCCAACTGTAAGAGAATGGGTCAAAAGAAAGGAATAGAGGAATATTTTGACCTTTTACTTTTTCTGAGTCCTACAGTGCTATTTCAATTTTAAAATTTCCAAAGTCCTGCAGTGATAGCCCCGTAGGATTCAGAAAAATCAAGGTTGAAAATACTCCTCTATTCATTTCTTTTGACCCATTCTCTTGGAATTTCAAGGCCAAAAAAACATGCTTTGTTTTCGGGACGGTAGGAAAGACGGCTGTGCTACGCAATAGGCATCACACGGGGGGTTTTTTTTGGGGGGAATTGGAGCATACTGGTGGGGTTTGTAAACTCCTTTTATTGGCGCCTTGGTATTATGTATGTATGGATGCAGGCATACATCCGTCGTCGCGCTCGACCACTATCCACCTCCCAGCCCACAACCAACCCGTCACACCTTCTCCAGGCTTCTCGTCAGGGCTCATCAAGGACGACCCTTTGCGTGACGAGGCAAGCACGTCTCTAGCGTAGGATTAGATCGCTGTCTACGACAACAGTGTACGGGGACGAATTGGTGCGTGACTTACCGCAGTTGGTGGTGACATTAGTCCCTGGCCGTCTTTACATTTGTTAGCTCTCGCTTTCTCTCAAGCAGCCTGGCTCTTTTGATCCAAAGAGCCTGGGGGAACCACTCAACTGGCTTTCAAGCGAACTGGAAGTCCTCGGACAAGGGGCGTGCGGGTTTCTTTCGAAAAAGGGCTTAGTTTTGACTCTTGCAGATTCGTTAAGGCTTGATTCAACCGACCTTCTGTAAGTTAGAAAACAGCGTGCAGAAACTTGGCGATCCCAATGGTTGCCGCATTGGCAAAGGAGGTAGTTCCAGTGGCACATGATGTACTGGGAGCAAGTCAGCCGGGAACCAAATTTTTCTCAGAGACTACGTACTTTGGCAGTTTGGTAAAGTCTAGACGGATTGACTTGTTGTTTGTGAAAAGGTTTTGGTTGTGATGGGGTTTCTTGAGTGTGAGATTTGAACTTTGAAGGGTCGACGATGGCCTTTATATATGTCCTGTAGCGTCCGCCGGGTGGAGCAGTATGGACGCTCAGCCTCGCTCTCAACTGCACGAGAGAGCCCGTTCCGATAGCAAAATTAACATTTTCAGCCACCGCGCCAGGCAGTCAGAGGACGAGAGGGCAGGATATCCTGTTGCTTGACTTTTTAGGCGACTCAAGTCATTCTGTTGGACGAGGTGATGACACCCACATCGATTTCCGCCTTGAGGCTTGGAAGGCGGCCCTCATCCATTACAAAGCGGTTGGTTGTAGTCTTCTGAAGGGTATGACTTTTCCTGAAAGATCTGCATGGCCTTCCCAGGAGGCCTGCCGGGTAGCATCCGAGAGAAGACCGGGACGTACCCATTGGCTCAGTGTCTGGGCAGCCGCTCGTCGAAACACCCAGAAGGCAGAAGTGATGCTCGCACCCGGACATTCGCCTCAAGATCTGCCTACCATCGTATGCTGCACGATTCGCCTGCCACCCTCATTGTCTTAGACATCAAGGTGCCTTTAGCTCGAATCTCCCTCAGATGTATCAGGGAAGATCAAGGCAACACATACCTTACTCGGCATGTTGACCTCAGCTCATAGTCTCATCCAATAATTAATGTTCACGAAAACATTAATTCGGGCGGTCTTGTAAGATTGAGGTTTTGGATACATGACTCACCCAATCGGGTTTTCATGTTCTAAGGCGTCTGGTCTGGGAGGACAAGTTCCGCCTGCATTTCGGCTTTTCTGAAACGCTGACCGCTTACAAATATACTCTTAACACAAACGCCTCTCCAAAGTGCATCGAGGCCGTTGATTGGCCGACATCTCGGTACGACTGGGCGCCGCTATTCTTCATGATTCAAAATACTTTACCCAATATCCGGAGCCACCGAAGCGGGCTTAATACGGGCGGAACGTCGAGAACTCGCGCCTATGTTGTATTGGCCACTTCATGCCGCATAGCCTCGGACGGCACAAATATACCTACGTCACGTTCAACGGTACAAGCACTATAGGAAGGCAGTCATGGGGCGACAATCCAGCATCTCCAATCATTCGATGACACTCATCGGCCATTTGGAATCTGTCTCTCCTGTAGTGCCGGCATTGTGGTGCGAGTAAGCGTGGTATGTCAAAGGAGCTGGTTTCGAATATAGGAATAGGGTAGGCAGAAGGTCTGTTGGAAGCCAGTATTGGACAAGATTTGCTCGCACGATAATCGGGTTGGAAAAGGCCGTGCGGAAGGGAGCTGAGAGACGAGTATCGTGCCCCGTAAATCTACCCGTAAAAGTGTCGAGAATGAGGAGCGAGGGATATCGTGATTCATGGAGAGTACATTCGTCCGTGTGTACAGGGTGAGAAGCTGGGAATGTTCTCTCGTTCGGGCAATCAGTAAGATGAAGAGGCGTGTAGGAGGAGAGCATCCATCTCCCAATCAGGTTGATAAGGAGGACAAACGACGGGGGTCTCGTGTCAAGGATTGGCTCCCCAATGATGCTATGGATGACGGATTGGGCTTGTGGAGATTCCTTTCAATCATCGAATGCCCCATGAAAATAAGGCCATGTGAAACAGATACTCATTATTGAGAGAGTCTGCCATTTGTCGTCTGTCTTTGTCTGTTAAAGATATCCCGGCTTGCCCCCTCGAATTTGCCTCTGTCCCTCAGGCGTGCTGATATCGCTAAGCCCCTTCGGGTTAATTCGCTGACCTCGCAGCCTTTGGTGGTAGCGCTCGTTCCCTTACTAAGCGGCAGACAGCCCGAAGGGGCTTGGCGGGGACCAGGTCTGAGGGACTGAGGCACGCGGGTGACAGAAGTCGTCGTACACCTTAATTCCACGAGATTCGGATAACTTGACAACAAACAATCTGACGCAGAAGTTTTGGGTGTAAAGGTTGTAGATATTACTTAGTTGCAAATATTTTGTCGCCAGAGGAAATAGTTTGAAGTAGTATTGACTGACTTACGCCAGTTTACAGGATATTGGGATTTCTTGAAGTGTACGACGATTTCTGTCACCCCCGTGTGAGGCAACCTCGAATTTCTAAATCCTGGACGCTGACAAATCCGCGCTATAAAAGCTTGGCATTGAGTGTCTGGATTGGGAAGGGTGGCAATGAAGTGCTCTTCCTGATATGCTAGCCGTTACATTTCAGGGGATTCAACAACAGGAGCATCAAGCAAAAGTCAAAGAAAGAGGGGGGAATCATCCCAACTAAGATCCTTAAATTGCTCTGACCTATTATAAAGAGTCTAATCATTCTAGCTGATACCCACAAAAGTGTGAAAACATGGCATCTTGAGCACTACCACTTTTTCTGAGAATTCACCTGTGTCCATTTGCTGTATCGACTCTCTCTCTCTGTGCACAATTTGTGCTACCTTTTCTTACTGCTAATGTTTACAGGGAATTAGATGCGCATGAAGTAGGCCTCGGCGGGGCTGGAAATTCAGTCTGCAATGTCACTTTTGATGCTGTAGCGGTCCTCGATGGAATTTTCCTTTGAATCAAGTCTATCGCAAAACGTGTAGCAGTGAGCCACACTATCTTCTTCTAGGTCTAGAAAGTCCTCCCATGGTATCTATCGCAAAGGATTGTTTCCGCCATCCATCCATCCTCTCCAAGAGCAGCAAGACTAACGTCCTGCCAACTTTTCAACGTGGCACGGGTATGCCTTACTTTTCCTATCACGACCAAGCCAGATAGCCAACCGCTGGCTGAATACCAACTTCGTAGCAGGCATTTCAAAGGGTTACCGTTGTTGTGCTTTCCTCCACTGTCAGCCCCTTCCGTATCTTGAGCACGCTGTCTACAATGACAGCATCGATTCCCTCGTTCGCTTGCAGCTGTACGTTGGTTAGCACCCCTTCCCTCCCTATTACTGGCATGTGCTTACCTTTACGTTCTGCGGATCATTATTCAAGCTGCCATAGCTCACGCAAACAAGCCCAGACTCCTTGACCACCTTGACCAGCCGTGGTGCAATGACTAGTGGCTCCGCCGCAGAGACCACGCCGAGCAAATTCCAACGAGAAGCAAAACGAATGGCTTCTTGCAGACTACTGGCTCTGATGTCGCCGACAGGACTGGTACCAGCCTCAGTGAGGAAGAGGATGGGTATCGACGGCTGTTTGAAGGACAGCAGGAGGCAAATATCCGGGTTGAAGCTTGAGAAAATGACATTCCGCTTTTTGCCCAGATCGTATACTTTGGTGAGCACTTCGTCGACGAAGGAATTGAGCTCGACCGCGTAGGTGTCCATTTCTTGCTCCTCGCTTTCGTGCAGCATGGGGTACTTCATTTCAATGTTGAAGCCGATGTGCTGGGGCAGCTTGATAAACATTTCTTCCAAGGTGGTGAAGGGAGCCTGAATGAAATTGCCGCGACTGTTAGCTTTGAAGCCTTTGCTTTTGAAATCTTTCGTATTCTTCATCCGCTCGCTCATATTTGATGTCCCATCTTTGGTCAAGTCGCCGAGTGACATTGAGCGGTGTTTTCGTTGGTCAGAACCCTTAATGGCTCGCGCTGCCGCTGAGACGGGTGATGATGGTCGGGAAGAGCGAGGAGTAGGACGGTCGTCATTGACATGAAGGAATTGCTCAAGCGTCAGGGTGTGTACTGGAGCATCGATGCCGGTTTCGCTGACGAGGAAATCGTGGTAGATGACCGGGACATGGTCTTTCGTTAGCTGGACGTCAAACTCGATGTATTGAGCTCCAAGGTTGGCAGCTGCGATGAAGGACTGAATGGTGTTCTCGCCGAGCTGCAAGGAATTTCTCGCAGCTGTGTTCTTGCCCAAACCTCGATGGCCGATGACCATGGTTGAAGCCATACTCTTCCAATATGTCAAGTCCTCGGCAATAGCCATGTTAGGGTGCGTGAAAGGAGTGATGATAAGGAAGTTGAAGTTGACGGAGCCGATGACTTCAAGAGTGCTTGCTGCCATGATTGGAACAGCGAGATCTCCTTGTAAAGTGATGCGTTTGGAGCCAACGTTAGGCTTGATGCTCGAAAGTAATGCGACACCACGGCCCACTCTTTGATCATTGGATCCTGCATAGGTTGGCACTATGTCGAAGAGCAGTTTCACCTTTGTAGCATCGAGAGCAGTGAAGACGATAGGATCTGTACTGATGTTGTCTTGCACAGGCAGGTCAATGATCGAAGGCTCTCCGTTGGCTCCGCTGGCAGATACAACAATCGAGAGCGCAGTGTCTAGCTGAGTGGAATGAGCGTCGGCGAGTGGGATTCGATCGAGGTTCACGGCTTCGACAACCTTTCGAGTATCCATAGTACCGAGACTGACAAGGATCATCGTTTCTTTTGTCAGGTAGCGATGTCCATAGGTCTTGATGGGCTCGATCCTGCGCAAGGTCCCATTGCCGTTGCCATTGGTCGTCGCGTTCGACTTCCTCTCTGCGAGTGATTTGTTCCGCGCGATAGCGTTCAAAGGATTGACGGAGGGTAGATCCAATTCAGATGATGAAGACAAGGCTATCACGTCTGCTAAGATTTCTGCGATATCCATATGACCTCTCAGCGCTGCGTGCTCCTTGGCTGTCCAGCCAGAGGTGTCTAACCTCTCCAAACCCGCTTTGGCTGCGATCAATATCCTGACGATGTCGATGTGACCGTCGACGCAGGCTATAAACAAGGGGGTCCATCCAAAAGAGTTTTCTGCAACCTCCATATCGGCTTTATGACCATCATGTTCCTCAAGCAAGATTCTTGCGCATTCCGTATGACCAAAGCGAGCGGCGACATGTAAAGCTGTTTCGCCCTCAACATCTTGATGGTCGAGATCCACCCCTGCTTCCACAAGTAGCTTCACAATAACAACAAAGTTCGCTTTCACAGCCAAAGCAAGGACTTCTCCTGTCTTCGATATGTGCTTGCGTGCTGCTGCCTTTCGATCAATGGCGCCCCTCCAGTCCTCGGCCCCAAGCAATGTTCTTGTAGTTTGAGGATGACCACCAATGACGCTCAAGTGTAACGGCGAATATCCGTCAGCGTCCTGCAAGAAAGGCGCATCGATGCCGTGGCTGATTTCGAATCGTCCCCAGGCCTGCATGCGGGAGATTATGATGTGACAGATGGCCACACATCCGTATTGTGCAGCGTAATGCAGTGGCATTCGCTCATACACATCTCTGGCCTGAATAGCCATCCGCTGCTGAGGACGTAACCGGTCTAGAAGATACTCCAACAGGACAATAGATTTATCATCCCTACTCAGCTCGCTGATACCATCATGTTCTTTGGTCGAATATGATTGATTGACTAGGATAGGCGGTGCCGCCGGCTTTATGTAATTTGTTGTATCAATGTTCCCGTTCTGCGTAGCATCCGTGGTGGGCTCCCCGTCTCCTGAAGACTTGGAACGCCCAGTAGTTATGACCAGACGGTGTATGCAATTCCGCTTGTTGATGTCATCCCCTGCATCGAGTGTATCGATCACCGCCAGGAGCTGGTCAATGCATGCTTTCGCTCTGCAAGATATCGCTCTTTGCAGAAGATTAAGAGTTAAGATGGGCGGGAGGCCTTCGTTAGGATGATCTAGATTGCTCCTCTGTGACAACAGTCTGGTCATTCTCTGTGCATCGTCTGCACGTATAGCTTGATCCACGCTGTCCAATATGGCTGCGGGAAGGGCCAACATTGCCTTGGACGATGCTCGCCTCAAAGAGCGAGAAGAGTGAGTGGAGCTGTTGTCATCGCGGATTCTGATATCTCCAAGCTTCTCAAGCCAGTCATTGACAGTATTGGTGGCCTCCACGAGGCCGTAATTGGTTGCAAATTGCTTCGGGTCAACTTTGGATCCAAGGTAGCGTCGCTGCGTTGCGGTCTGCCCCAATTTTTTGTCCAACTTTTTCGTAATCTTCACAAATCCTTGTCTGTTGGTCTCCCCGTACCACTTCAACTTCCTTAACTGTCCTCGCAGCTCCAGTAGGGCCCCCATGAGATCTTCCTTGTCATCTTCGTCGATACCAATGGCAGTGTCAAGTGACCGGTCGTAACGATCGTGAAGTAATTTGAGTCTCCGAACTGCATCCCCGTACTTCTTGTTGTAGAATTGGTCCACGTCTTCAAGGTTGCGGTCGAGGGAGTAAAAGAATTCTGAAGACAGACAGTCAGCACGTAGCAGCCACTGAGTACAGTTCAAGGTTTGACCAACCAGCGGTATCCGCACCATCCCCACGCTTGGCCTCCTCCCCCGCAGACTTGATGAGTTTTTTCAATGCCTTGTATTGGATGTATGACGTGGACCATTCTGGCACCTGATTGCGTGGGAGATTTCGACCAAACTTCATCGTGGGAGCTTAAGCAGTTCCCCAATTGTTGTGTTGATCATAAGAGAAGGAAGGATGTAGTGTAGACAAAGGAATGGCTCTGAGATTAAGAGTTAACGATGGAAACGCAACCGGACCCTGTAGAAGGCGAACAAAGACAGAGCAGACGCCGAGGTTTGGAAAGCCATTATGGTAGAACTGTTATACAGATCTTCCAAATGTGTGGAACATATCAATGGGATCCGAGGAGCCGCAATTGCACTTGTGAAAGAGTGTTTCGCCGTGCGTGCCTCGATCGAGAAATTTGGTTGGCTGACAGGATTTCGGAACCAGGACGAGGGCGAGACAGGGTTCGGAAGCGACGATGCGGATATGCGGGGATTCGTTAGAGATATATGATAGCAATTGAAGCAGTAAAGCAAATGCGCATGTGTGTGGCGATTGATAGGTCTTGAAGCACCAAAGCAGCAGAAAAGAAAAGCTGATGACTGCGGAGAAATCATTGCTCGCCTCGGCAATTTTCTCGTATCTCCGCAATCAATCAGCGCGCCCAGTTAGCGTAAGGTAGCTAAGGCATACGTCAATGCAAGGGACCCCTTCAGGGAACCACTCAGCGCTCTAAGGCACAGAGTCTTGGCCTACGTCTCTGAAATTGACTCACGAATGACTGCTGACAGTACGTGTTGTCGCAAGTAGATGGGAACCCTTCCTGAAATCAAGAGAAGGCTGGACTACAGAACATCATTCGCGAGAGGAAAAATGGAAGGGAGACCGTGGAAGGAGGCAGCATGAGAAGGGTTTCATTTTCTATGCCTTGGGTTGTGTAGATATGCTATGTGATTGACCACGGCACTTCAATAATTCTAACGCCATGTAGAGTGCGTGGCTGATGGAAACATTCAGTCATGGCGTAAGTCTATTGTGTGGTGATGCTACCCGTACTCCCCGCTCTCTCTTCTTCGAATGAAATGTAGCAAGCTGTGCGTGGCTACTATTGTAGAGGTCTCGAAGGAGGCCTTCGAGGACAGCGATTACGATTGCATTCTCAGTTTTGAAGATGGGTTTAAAAGAGGTATAAATTAAAATAGATGACTTTTATTTACCAGCAGAAGCGAGTGACTGGCATCTCTGGTAGTTTAGTGGTCATGATTGTACGAGTCAATTCCTGTCACTTGAATTTACAATCACTAACATCTATGTAGTCCGCTTGTCATAACGGCAAAGCGCGGGAGACCTGGGTTCGATTCCCAGTCAGAGAGTTTGATTTTTTTTGGGCATTTATGGACGACCTGCATGTTTTATCATTCACATGTTTTAATCTGTTTCGATGAAACTGGTGGACGAGAGCCAATAGGGAGGTTTAGCAAGTTTTTCACTTCGATTTTACGCAGGACATTGGTTTACGCGGTGAGTGCCACGGTTTGGAATCTTCACTGCCAGGCTTGGCAGAGTGTGCATCAATTTGACAATTCCTTTTCCACGTAACTTTGAGTCGGTAATTTTTTTTAAAACGTCGTAAATTTTGTTCTAGTATACTCAGAACTTAACACCAAAAGAGCGTAATCCTTCGGTAGCATTTGGTGATGAGAATAAATTATTATTTGACTGAGACGAGAGGATTCCCAAATTTTTTGTGTATACAATTTGCACTTCGTGAAAACGGGCTACACAAGCTTTCCGCAAAATCATTTATTCGAGTAACTCGCCTCAGGTAGAATCGAAGTAGAAAAGTTATTAACCCTCCTTGATACTGAGAGTAAAAGAAAGCTCAGTCACAGGATGTTTTTCACAAGAGAAAATTGGGGCGGCAGAAAGGAGCGTGAGAAGAACGTTCTTCACTATGTAACGGGTTGTGGGAGGGCATAAACTGTCCTGCAGTCTCCAGATCTTACGCACTCTCGTTGCCACCTGGAGCATGACATGTCGATAGTATTTGAAGCTATGGACAAGTCTGATAGAGGAGACCTAGGCAAGGTGTAAAGTCAAGTGAGATACCGTGTGCTCGCAGCCCTGGATTTTTGGAGCAGCGGACAACGCTATGATATTGTACTTTTTAGGATTCTGAGAGATGCAATGAGATGACTTGTTGATTTCCCTCCAGGATGTCCCGTAGTCTTTCTGTCCCTCTGAAAAATCCCTGGCAAATCTCCCAAACAACAGACCACATGCATAAATCACTTCCGAACGTCCTAACGGCAACACATGGGAGACCGGCACCAACTTGATCTTGGTCTCCCCGCATGTGCACAATCAGTTGACAAGCTACACATTTCGATTCCCGGATTGGAGCTGGCTGCTTGTTGGGAGGCCAAAACTCTCTCAGCCGGTGCCGTGGAAACAATCCACCACTTGTCCTCTGGGTACAATATCCATTTTTCTGGGTCCCATGCCTCTCCATCACATATGACTATTAATGATGCGTGCTTTTGAGCCAACCATGTCATGGACTGCTTTTGCCGGGGCCTGTCCCCATTTTTTTCGAGATACAGGCGCTTCAGGCCTGGCAATAGCGAGAGATTATATCGGTGGTCGAGATCCAAGCTCTGCAGCAAATAGAGCTCAGTGATAGTGCTGGCATTTCTTGATCCAATAGCGTCTGTAAAGTGTTCGATTATTCGCCGATACTTGAGTATATCCCACTCGTCTCCAGGATGGGGTTGGAAAGTGTTCTCGCCGTAGTAGATGGGAGTCACTTCAAGGTAGAGTTGCCGGCATGTGAAAGCGACTGCGAGCTGCGAGCTCAGCCATCGTTCTTCGACCTCCTGCTGTAGCTTCTGCTGTGACCTTCTGGGTTTTCCGGATCGTAGCCACTTCTCTAGCAGCAAAGGCTGACGTATGCGGTGGCGGAAAGTCACCTCCTTGTCCTTGACAACGACGTACCTCCAAATGTGGTTGCGGATCTCCGGAGAGAGTCCGAGTACGGGAAACGGGGTTGAGATCTGTTTGTTTTTCGGCATCGTGCGTTGTGGTTGATATATTTTTCCAATAGGAGTCTAGGATTGAAAACGAAGAAGACTGAAGTGGCCAGGAAAAACCCTTGCTTGAGGCGTTGACGAGGTGCGACAGGTGTTTTAGCTCAACTAACGTCCAATTGAACAGTGTTATTTCTCGGCACAAATACTTAACACACCCAAGTTTTTGGGCCAGTCTTGAGGAACCGCTTCCTTTTAGCGTCTTTCAATTTAAACTCCGGGTCAATGATAGGATAGAAAATTTGACATCAGAAGCTACAAAGAACGCGAACTGGGTTCTCCAGTAAACAAAGCCTGAAGCTAAACGTCGCCATCCTAGAATCAAACACGGACTCCAGCATTCCCGCTCATCGAAAATCTCGGCCTCCTGTATCCATCCCCCAATCAAACTATCAACATTCAAGGGGTTTCTACCACTGGGACTATCACTTTCTCATCATGAGCTTGTTAGGGCGCAAGTGCACTGTTTCGACCGGTGGACCATCCAAATTCCTGCAGAGAAAGAGGCAGAGGGTTGCTAGGATGTGGAAATATCTGCATATCACGAGCATGAATGGCTCTGCATGGCATTTAATTCATTGTTCTCGATACTGGCCCATGAATTGGCCTCTACATAGTGTTCCCCCCCTTCCCCTCTCTTCCAGCTAAGCACACCGAGGCGAGACAGAGATTTGTTCCCCCTATTACACTCTACCCAGGTTATCCTCATCCCCACACAACGTCTCGTCATCCCTGATCCCGTCATCACCACCAACCAGCGTCTCTGCGTCCCACTCATTCTTCCCCTTTGACGAACCCTCACCTCCACCCTCTTTCTTCTCCTCCGCCTTCTGTATTGGAAGCACTTTTAGAGCGGCCTCTTTATACAGGTTCTCCAGGATTTCTTCAGTCTGTACATTTTGAAGCTCGTAGCAAAACCACCAGCCATTGGTCGCTGGGTCCGGGACAATCTTGACGATGCGGTAGACGTGGACGGGATCTTTGGCCGAGTCGCCCGAGGCTTTGTTGACGAAAACTTCGGCTTCGATGTTGACGAGCGCATTGAGATTGAAGCCCCTACCTGGCTTGGTGATGCGACCTTTGGGGACTGCGGGAAATGAATAAAGTTCCTGGGTAGGGCGGCTGAACATGGTTGTGGTGTAGAAAGTAGGGTTGTGGATGTTGCGTTGGGTTTGAATACAAAATTGGAGTCAAAGGATTTCTGGGAATGCGCATGTAGGAAAAGTTTGCAGAACGGAGAAGATGAAGGTAAAGAGTTATACAGACATCTCTGTAACAAAGGAGGCATATTACGCGAAGGAATGACGCCCCATCGGCTTCTCATCCTCCGATTGGGCAGCGACTTGGTAAAGTCCGAGCGGCCCTGCCAATTCGGAGTAGTCTGTTTTGATGCTGTTTTAACACCTTGTTGTTGCAGTCAGAAAGGAAAATGAAACCAGCTGGGATGCAAAGCTGAGCGATAGGGCCAAGGCGGCGTAACGTATCTGCCACCTTTGTTTCACCAGCAGGATATGAGGACAAGAGTAGAGTCTGGGTACAACAAAAGCATTGGGACTGAGGCAGAAAACCAAGACAAAGGAGCAAAATCCATGCACAGAGGACACCTCAAATTCTCAAGTTCCCAAAAGGACGAAAGCTCCCTCTCTTTTGATTGAAGCAAATTGTCAATCAAAACATGTCGACTTTTTCTGTCGAAGAAAACTGATGGAGAAGCATAAACGCCTGGGAAACGATGCCCTTTCACAAACATAAATGACCTTTTGAGGAAACAGAGTCACAGCTGTCACCTTCTTCTGCCAACACACCTAATTGTAGGACATTAGAGATATTCCGTCGACAATTTTCTGTTACTCCCACCCCCAAAGACAACATCGTGGGAAGTAGTTCACCTATGTAGTTTCTCATCGAAGATGGTTTGCTGCTGCGGGGCCGGTGTGGGTTGTGTCCTTGTAGAACAGAACATCTTGGACAGCGAGCCGGACAAAGAAGGGGATAGATCACTACCTTTACATAGCTGCCTATATTGCTCGGGAGTTTCACTAGTACACGCCCAGTATTGGCCGAGGTTACTCCTGTGATATGTGTGACGTTCTTTATTGTGTCTCCGCTGTTATAATCGACTCCCATACGGGAATGCTGCCAAAATCATCCCATCAGAATTTGCATGATAGAGTATTGGATTGTGGTGCTAGACTACTAAAGTCGATCTCGATACAGGTTGAGCGATGTACGAATGATCCCCTCCGTCCGCTTGCCTAAAAGTATTGCACAACGTCTTGACTTACTCTGCCTGCTTCTTAAGTATCCGAACACCAGAAAGACGCCACACATGCGAAAAACCTGCCGAGTAAGCATACAGGTCGAGGTAGAACGGAATTAAAAAGTTGCTAGCTATGCAGTGAGTTCAAGGCAAGGCGGAAAGAAGAGCCCCTTGAATCCAAACCGTCCATACTATTCCTGAGTACCAATAGATATCGACTGCACAGGTTGTACAAGGTCGATAAGAAGGAAAGACGTAGTAAGAAGTGCTACGAGGGACGGATAAGCCTATGCGAACGATGCGCAGCGGAACAGGCCCAAGAATGAGATGTCCACTGCGTCCTTTCTCGCATGAGCGCGTATCAGGCTGCGCTCTGGGTATTGCCACGTTGGTGAGACGCAATGGTTTGGAGCTCTTGTTCACGCAGATCCTGGAAGAAGTCCTCGACAGCCCCATGATGCCAGGCATTGTTGGTGTCCTCACGCTGGTTATCGAAGTCGGCCAAGGTAACACCCATCGAATCGAACGCTGGACGGCTAGACTGCTTGTGTTTTGGGACGTCCGTAGTCTTGGGAGGAGGCGAGTCTCTACCACCGTCGTATCCAAGGTTCACTGGATTGTGATATGTCGTTGAGGCAGTATAAGCGCTGGGGCCGTGGATCTGATAGCTTGCAATCTCAGGGGCAGTCTGTTTATCGCTACATAAAGCTTCTGACGGTAGGCGCACTTGAGGAAGTGGCTGGATACCCTGCTCGCGATACACAGATGATGTGTGAGCCTTTCCGGCGCCGTCAAATTGAGGGAGATAACCGTGCGCTTGGTAGGTGGAAGAGGCCAAAGATGACTGGGCTTTGCTGACAGCAAGATTAGGGTTTCTTCTAGCTAGGGACGCTGAGCTTGGAGGGCGATTATTTGCGTATGGGCCGCTAGCGACGATGCTAGCTTTGCCATACTTGTACGAAGCTATATTTCCCTTGTTTTCAGATTGTTGTTCTGTCGAGTCCACTTGGGCCCGTTTGGTCCTGTTGATTCTGTCCGCCAACGTGGAGCTTATCTGGCTGAGGATGCTCGTAGGTTGGGCAGAAGAGTAGCGGGGGCTCTTGAGCATCTTGCGGAGGAAGTTGTGAGTATCAACACTCTCAATACTACAGTAGAGGTCAGTGGAGCTCGTTTTGATGCAAGCTGGGTCTCAAAACTCACCTTGGAACATTGACAGCTTTGACTTCACGTGAGTCGAGAGTGTTATGCGCATCGAGGATCTTCGAGAAAGGATAGTTGCCATGTATGCGAGGAATTGGGGCTCGGAGGGGGGTTACGCTAGGGATGTTCACTTTCGCTGTCTTGGCCATTTCACGCTCCTGTACCCTCGCATGTGTTTCCAACGATCCAAAACGATTTATCCCGCTGGGAGTCGTGAGTGTAGTGCCTTCTTCGGGTCCCCACGGACTCTTTGACTCGGTCACTGGCTCTGACGAATCGGAGGTTTGAGGATGGTCTTTTGCGGCGCCGGGACCGTGATTGTCTCCATCAGCTTGCTTGCTCTTGAATGGATTATAAGATTTCATATCATCTATATATTTCTGGGTGACCTCGTCCAGTGGGGTATTATACCATATGCTGTTCAACTCCTCTTCTGTTTTTTTCCAGTTTGAATTAGAAAGAAGGGTACAATCCAAAAACTTGGCTGGCGCAGGTGATCCCGTACGTGCATCAACAATGCCCGTCGGGAGTTGATCCATGTGAGCCTTGAAAGGCGTGGACTTTATCGGAACAGTCAGCACTTTTCTGGACGCTGAACCGGCACCCTTTACTACTGGGGTTTCCGGGTAGTCTTCAATATAAGCATGATGAGGATCGCGAGCCGTCTCAACATTTTTCGACTTGTTAATCCAATTTCCAGAGGATAGACGCGCCTTTGATGCTTGATGGGCGTTGCTCACTTCGAATGGCCGCTGAGTGCGTCTATGCTCAGGCGTACAAGGAGCTTCTTGCGGTAGAAAAGCCGCTTCGAGAGCTTTTCCTTTGTCGCCAGGATCGGAGTGAGCATTTGAGGCAGAGCCTGATTGCTGAATGTTAAGCTCGCTCGTGCTCATTTCCTTGAGATCGTTCAAGTTAACCCTTGACCCAAGTTCCTTTCGTTGTGTACCCGCCATTGGCGAATGACCACGATATGCCGTGCCTTCGAGAGTCGGAGCATATGCAGCAGGGGCTGCGGTATCAGACTGTATCAGTCTCTTCTTGCCATCACGGTCATAGGTAAAATCGCGGAAAGATACAGATGGCAATTGGCCTTTTAGTGCAAAGTATGAACGGGATACGTCCATGACATCTTTCATCTTGTCGGTCGTGGCAGGATCCCAACCGACAACGCGTGGCGAGTTCCGCGCTTGCTCGCATCCAGGCACAGGATTGTCGTTGGCTCCCTGACGACGGTAGTTGAAGGCACTGTCATTCCAATTCCAACGGCGAGGGTTAGTGATATGATCTGGGACTTGGGAAGGCAAAGGTATGGGGTCACGATCGCAGATTGCCCACCAAAGGTCCTGCTCAGCGTCGTAGGCGGGATCTTTGCTTTGTCCTCCAGCGCAACCATAAAGCCTGGCCTGCTCGCGAACTCGACGAACAGCCTCTTGAAATTCGGCAACGGTGGTGCAATAGGCCTTAGTATCCTTGGTCCCATTGTACAGATATCTAGCAGCGTACTCAATGTCTTCGTAGTCTATGACGCGCATCGCAGGGTCTGACGGGTCCAACACACTGGAGGATGACGACTGCTCATTGTACGATGTCCTCTGAGATTTTGGAAAAGAGTTATTGTGGTCAGAGTGGCTTGTCCAGTTGGAAAACTTTGCACTGTCCTGGGCATTGGGTGCGAAATCGATACCTCCGGAGGATGCTCGCACACCAGACCTTTCGTTCTTCACCTGCTGGCTTGCAGCATGCATGCCAAAGCTGGTAGAATGGAGATTCGAATTATTCCTTGGGACGAAAGCAGGCGCAGCAGGCGAGAGGTGCTTGCTGATGGTGCCTCCTTTGGCCATTCGGTCATTCTGGGCCTCACGCAAACCGGTAGGACCAGAGATGAATTGCATAGCAGGTGTGACCGGCAGTCCGGTAGCAGCAGGCGAGATGATTGGTATACTGTGCTTTGGCTTCTCTTTGCTTAGACGAATCCTATCGATCTCTTCTACTAGACGTCTCCGCTGCGCTACCAGAGAGGCCCGATCCGCTGGCGTTATATCATAGTGGTATAGGGCAAGATGCTTGTCGAGGTTCGTGAGATTGGTCTTCAAGCTGAGCTCGTCACCGTTCTGCGCCTGGTTCTGAAGAGATACGTCAACTTTGGAGAAGTCTGGCCGAGCAGCATTGGTAGCGCTCGCCAGGGGTATGGACGAAATTGAAGCCTGTGGGGGTTGAGGAACAACACCGTAATGAGAACTGGTGAAATATCCTTGTGGATAGGCTTGGGGATAGGACTGTAGATCACCAGGTAGCTGAAGAGGCTGTAAAGGTTCCATAGTCGTGTTCATCCCGTTCCAAGATGCACGATAGCTCATACCGTTGTAAGAGACAAGTGTGCTACCGTCTGGAAAAATTGCCAATGGCACCAACGGGGCTTGCGCTTGCATTGCTGGAGCCATGAAAGGTTGGTAGCCGAATGGTAAATTATTGAACGGAATAGTTGTTTGCATTGAGTCAGGCTGAGCTGCATGCCGAAGGCTCATACTGCCAACACTATCGCCCTGGCTGTGCAAGTAGTCCCCTAACGTCATGGGTGATGTTGCTTGTGGGTTCTGCACACGAGTATTTGATTGAGCCGAGTTGCTTTCCTTCTGGAAAGACTTTGCCGTTACTGGGCCGTCTCGAAGAAGCCCGTTGAGCGAGCCGAAGTCTAGCATTGGTGGAGGCGAAGAAGGACCGGCTGGAACGATGCGACCTCCCGCTGTCACACGGTGATGTGGAGGAGAAGCGTGCTGCTTCAAGAATCGCGCAAAGCCATCGTGTCGCTGTAAGATAGAAGTCTCCGGAGGAGCTTGCGGTTGACGAAACGGCTGAGTCATGTACCTTGGTCTCGTTGCAATTCCACTAGAGATGTTGGAGGCGTCGGAAAGGCCCCGAGAGCGTGTAGGTAGTTGACGTGACGTTGCAGCTCCCATATACTGGAAGATGTTCTCTTGAACAATATGTCAGCTCATCTCATGGAAGCTCAGGAAGCCGAAACGTCATAGCACTCACCTGCGATGGCCTCTGGTTTAACACGTAACATCACTGGCACTGCACTCTGGGTCTCTCTTAACCTTAGCATAGTCGCGATGTCGTACACCTTTGCTGGCGGATAGCCTTCTTGACGAGAGGCATGGTCGTGTGTTTGAGCACGAGGTGGCTTCGCTTGGCCGGCACGAGGTGGAGTCTTGTCAACGTAAGCGCGTTGAAGCCCGGTTTTATCATTCGAGGGCTGATCGTGCTGAGACTGTTTTTGGACCCAGTCACCGACGGTAGATCTGACAGGAGGGGGGTTCTCAGAAGAGGGTCGGTCGCTGTTTAAAGGTAGGGCCATGTTCCTAATGGCGTCGAGATCAAGATCGCTGGTCTCGCTGACTTCAGGGTTCGCGTTGATTAGTGAGAATGCATCTGTTCCTAAGCCAGAGTCAATACTCTGTGTATGGGCCAGGGATTTGACACTTGTCGAGCCACCCGAGGGCTGCATCTTTTGTATGTAGAGCTGCTCTTGGGCAGATGGTTGTTGTGTCGGAGTGTGGGATATGGGGTTGTTCTGGTGTGTAAGTTGACTAACCTGGAGCAGAAGGAATTTGGATTCCAAAAAGCAGAACAAAGATTTGTCAGCGATGATTCCAAACGACTATGTGAGCGAATAATTATTGGTGGCAATTAGTGTAATGGTTGCTCGCAGCGATGAGGTTGTTGAGCTTGGAGATGAGCTTGGAGAAGGCGCTTTTACAAAAATGAGATGCTCTAATGTCTTAGTCTGAGCATCAGAACTTCTAATCTGGCAGGAGCAATTGCAGCTCTTTCCTTCTGGAAAACAATGTGCATCTTTTGCCCATGACACTTATAAACAAGGGACTGGTTGATGATGTTTATGGGCATACACAATTGCATCTAGAGTCAAAGCGTTTCTCGTGTTTCACGCATGCCAACTTTGAAAAGACTCCTAATATTTAAAGTCGTTTGATGCCTGAACTTTGGGGATTTCTTTGGTTCAGGTGAGTAGCAATAGCAGTTTCCTCGCATTAAGAAAAATATTATACCAAGATAATTAGTACGATTCTGGTATCATCTTTGCGTGATGAGACTTGACTTTGCAAGCAATTGACTATCCAGACTGGTTTAGATGGTTTCATTGAGGAGGTAGGGATCATCAGTCTGATTCGAGGTTGTGACTACGTCGCCTCCCAAGAGTCTGATTAAAGGCATGGTCTAGCAACGGTCAGAAGGGGCATTGGTATACAGAGGATAAGTCTCTGGAAGTCACTGGAAGTTGATCGGATATGGCTAGAATTGAGAATTGAATGGCAACGTATCCAATTCGACGGATTGCCATGATAGTAGCAAACCGCCTTTGAGCAGATAGTGCCAGGATATCAACATACCACAAAAGCACAGCGTCACGGAAGTTCATACGTATCAAATGCAAGGGCGTACTAAAGAAGAGATTAAGAGTCAGGATGGCGTTACACTGGCAGGCTTTTCATCCCTAGTCGATTTCTTTTAACCAGATGCGGCTTGTCGCTTGAAGTCAGGTGTGAATCCCTTGTCCAGACACCTCTGCAGACGACCAGGGAGTGGACATGTTGAGTATAACCTGGTCACAAGTCTCAAAGTCGACGCTAGATCCCGCTTCTATGTGCAGAAAAAGCTGTGTGCTGATGTGGAGCCTTGGGAAAGGAGCACGATCTTGGATCGATGGTAGCTAAGATCCTGCATAGGACCGCATAGAGTATCTCTTCTTAGTAGACCTAAATGTAGTCATGCCAATATTGACATAGCTTAACAATGAAAACTTCGAAGAAGGTTGACACTGCATGCATTTCAGTCACCAAAGTGAATTCTGCATTCTCATATTTTAAGCTATACTGGATCTGGCCTAGTATAGTAAAGGATCGCACTAGGCACATTAGTGCAGGGCAAGACCTGATCGAGACACTGTGAAGCTATCTGAACATTCGCGACAAGCCAGATAGCGCTGCTCCGGACATAGCTTTGAATCAAGACCCGGAGCCGTGCTCTGCTTCCCACAGTACCTGCGTCCTAGATACTTGGAGGTTCTGCAGCGATCAGGTAAGCTTGGAGACATCGTTCGTAGCATTTTCGCCTCAAAGCTGCTCCTTAAGCACTCACAGGCTGTGCCTGGCTTGTGTCGAACCACACATGTTCAGTGTGATCATTGTCATTTATTTTCATCATTTGATACTGACTCATATCCCTCCGCTGCCTCGTAGGAACCTTCTTAGGATACCTCTCAAAAGCACTCTCGCCCCCACCCTCTTCGCCGAACGTCAAACTGAGTATTAGCATCAACATCATGGAGACTATTGGGAGCAGACTTCGCAAGAGACGTCGCACAAGTCCAATTCCCAATGAGGACAGCGAGGATTCTCCTCCACCTCCCAAGCGAGCACAACCGAGTAGGGGTGTATCTACACGCGGCAAACGTGGGCAAGCTGCTGTTTCGCAACAGAGTATGCCTGCGTCTTCTTGGGCAGAACCACAAACCTCTGTAACCGCCGCATCGCCAGCACCACAGCATTCTCCTCTAGTTGTCCCATTAGCCCCAGCGCCTAGCATCCAGCAGCCTCCCCAGGAAGCGCCCGGTTCCAATCATCACCTTCTATCTGGACAAGGCCCTCCCCTGGGTGTACACCCACCAGACATCAATACCGTTATCGCGGACATCATCAATCATGGTGAGACAGTTGAAACTCACTGTGCAACTCAAGGATATGCTGCAATGGGCATGGTAGATACAGAAAGCTATTCGCAATTAGGAGCTAGCCTACATCTCAAGCTTCAAAGCCTTCCCATCTTGGACAATTTGGTAAGCTGCAATGATTGAATCAGACGACGCTATCGCTGACGAGTATAGGCCACCCAAATCATAAATACCTTAGCCAAGTCCTCGTACCAAGAAATCCTCACCATAGCCACGAAACCCAGCTCCGATCCCGGCCAAGCCTACGCAACCCTGAAGTCTCTATTCGATCATACTAAGAAGGTTTACTCTATCACGGAACCCTTCCTAAATCCTTATGAGCTTGGCCTTGTGGAAAATGCCCACCTTGAGACAATCAGGAAAGCAAACATGGCTACATTTGTTTCCAGTGTTTTTGGGAGCCAAGACGTGGGGTTTTACCATCTCAATGAGAACTTCCTCGACACTTTTGTTGCAGACGGCGGACGTCTTTTGAAGAATCAAGCTCAATTACTTCTAGATTTGAAGACACAGGCATATATATCTGCTGCGACCACTGGCGAACGCAGTAGAGAAGCGATCCTTGATGATCTTTTTCCGCGTGACCTAGGTGATCGCTTATTAAGACGAAGACCTGGCGCCAAACAGCTGGCCCCGAGCGAAGCGGAGTTTGTGCAGCGTGCTCAAAATCGACAAAAGGCATTGCTAGAAGAACCCAACACCGAGGCAGCGATCGCGGCTTTACCAGGGAAATACATTTGGGAAGATTTTTTGAGGGACATTAGTACATATGTGAGCAAGAACTTCGAGGCCATTGCTGGCATAGCTGTGAGTGCATTCTGACCGTCTGCGAAGTGCTCGCTGACATTCTGGCAAGGCCCGTAAGACGCCTCGGCCCGGCCGATCGAACTTCTTTACTGTCGATCAGAGTAAGCAACAACCTCAGTTGCAGCAGCATCTCACGCCACAACAACAACAAGAAGTCCCTCAGCAACAACGCCACCCTCGGCAGACGCCGCAACTGCAAGGTGACAATCCGCTGGGAGAATTGCCAGCTCCAGCGAAAACAGAAAACCCTCATATTGATCCTCGCATCTCTGGAAACGATGACATCGCCGAGAGGGCGGCACGTGCAGCCCATGTTGCAATGCAGGACCTTGGAAAGAATGAAGGGCCTTTGACGCCTCAAGAGCCTCTACAAAGTGCCCAATCATCGAACGAAACCAAAAACCCGGGTTCAGTGCCACCGCTTGTGAAATCAGACCTGCCTCAAATCCAATATCACTTTGAGCATCCGCTTCATCCAAATGTGCCTGCTCCACCACCGCCTCACTGGACATTAACGCCGTATGACCATTCCCAACAAGCACCAGGACCTACAACAATCCAACAACAGTGGCAGGGGCAGGGGCAAATGAACATGGGACAACTTCATCCGTCGTATAGCGACCACAATCTCATTCCATACCCAACACAATCAGCACCCACTTCGGTTCTCTACGAACGAGCCAGGCAAGCTGCCACGGCCAAATCGTCCCCAAACAACCGTCGTACCGGCCATCCAAGTCAACGCCGCCCATGGACCATAGAAGAAGAGAATTCCCTGATGGCAGGCCTGGATCGCGTCAAAGGCCCTCACTGGAGTCAAATTCTCGCAATGTTTGGTCCAGGAGGTACTATCAACGAGGTACTCAAGGATCGAAATCAAGTCCAGCTTAAGGACAAGGCGCGCAATCTCAAGCTCTTCTTCTTGAAGAGCGGCATCGAGGTTCCGTACTATCTACAGTTTGTCACGGGCGAGCTGAAAACAAGGGCACCAGCTCAAGCGGCCAAGAACGAGGCAAAGGGGAAAGGTGTAAAGAGTGAAGATCGTGCTCATGTTGAGGGTGTCATGGCCTTTGTCGGAGGCCAGCTGCCGGAGTCAGATCAAGCCGCAACAGATGTGGAAGATCGGGAGAGTGCTCTGCAAAACGGCGATGACATTATGGAAGACGCAAATGGTGGCGGCATTGGCGCCAAGACACCGGCTGATCTTGGTGGTACAAATGGGCTAGAATTTGCTGCAGAAAGTTCCGACGCGCTGACAGATGGGGTTGGAGAAATCGTACTACCGAAGCAGAAGAAGACAGAGCAGCGTCGGACGCAGCAAGCGCAAATGTTGCCCACAAATGGCTACATGAATGGCATCGATGGCGGATCAAATACGCCCCAAATGCATGTTCAGACAATCTATAAGTCTAATCTGGACTCGTCGAACACCGATCCGGCTCTTCTCGTTTGACTGCGATGATGCTCTTGACGATGAGTTTACGAAACAATCTCGTTGCTAGGAGCTTGAGACAATCTAGAATGCTCGGAGTCGAGAGGCGCAATTGGTCCACGAAGTTCTATCGACAAAGCTGTTTATTCAACGACGTCTAATTCTCCACCCGTCATATACCTTGTTTCATCACCAAGTATTCAGCTGTTGAGGGCGTAAGTCGAAGGTGTGACCTGTGATGATGACTTTGTTCTACTACAACATACCATGCATGTTTTGAAAGCTTGGGCGGTTCCTCTATTGAAGAGAACCTTTTAAGTTTGGAGGAACACATAGCTGAATACATATGTTCATGCTGACGAGATACCCCACGAGGGCCTGGAGAGGCACCGGATTGACGCTCGCGCGAATGGACATACATTTAGTCCAAGCTTTGCGCCAAGTTAGTACTAATCCTACGGGTCATGACAATCTTGCAAACCTTCAAAATGCTTTTGAGTCTTTATTTATGCAAGCCCCTATGGTGAGACCTCAGCCGGGTCAGAACGCCTGCCAATGAATGCTACCCTAAATGTCAGCGCCTTCATCAATGCAAGTGCACTCATTCCACTATCCAACCCGCATCACCGATAAAATTCACCCCGCTTAACATTAACCCCATACTCCCCAACGGCACACCCCAAATCCTCCATCGTCAGCACCGCCCGTCCCGCCTGCGCCGCTCCCCCTCCCCCCCCTCCATACCCCGCTCTCTGCACCCCCAGTACATGTTGCCCACTCTTCCCCTTATCATCCTTTCCCCCACCCCCAGCCTTTCCGGCGCCCGCTTGCTGCCCTGCGCCACCTTCAGCTCCGGGTATCGCAGCCGCGGTGGTAGATTGTCCGGCGCCCGTGGCGGAGGATCGCATGCGTGAGTACTGATACGCGTCGGCTGCTATGTCGGCGATGAACTTCTGCGTCGCGAGGGCGAGGAGCCGCGAGAGGGGGAGGGGGGTCGAGGTTGGGGGGAGCCCGGCGAGGAGGAGGTGGTGGTGCGTTACCGCGTCGGGTATCTAGACACAATACTACCACATCAGTAAAGTACCTTGGAGAATAATGGTACAGTATGCAAGTAGCAGAGAAGACGCAGGTGGGGGGGTTGGAACACACGATAGGTGCATAATCGTCCATCTTGCCCAGGAAATCCCGTAATGATATATCCTTCCGAGTGGCTTCTCGAGGCTCGGGGAGCGCTTCTTCTAGGACTGGATTCTCGGGTTCGGGAGGCGCGGGGTCTATGGCCATGTCTATTTCGGGGTCGAGCTCGGCGTCGTCGGTGAGAGGGGGTGGTTCTGTGGTGGAGGGATTGGGGGCGGTGGTGGGGTTGGAGGTGGGGGAGGCCATGGTGGAGGTTAATGGGGGGGGGGGGAATGTGGGTGAGGGAGATGGAGAGGGCGATATAGTTACTTGCTGTAAAGACGGTTTTGTGGGGCGAGTAGAGGACTGTTGACAAAGGATTGCGTTAGGGTGCTTCGCGATTCGTTCATGCAGTCAGCCTTATGGAAGGGCTGCCAAGACTTTTCAAAAACCGCAACGCTCTTTTCGTCCTCAAATGTGAATGGTTCTATCACTTCTCAATCGTGGCACAATTTAAGGGAAGAGAAGACCAACCGCAACTTCGGCCACCGGCACAGATGATGACTCAGGCACAAATTGATGTCAGGGATCCATAACTTTGCTACAGTGTGTTCATATGACGTTTCTTCCTTACATCAAAAGTTTTTCATGCAAGCTCGACTGCCTCAACCTCCAGATAAGTGTCTCATCTCCATTGCTCAAACCAGGCGTCCCCATCTGAGCGAATGAAAATTCGAAAGGGATCGTTTTCAGAATGAAGGTTAAACGGGGAATCATCTGGCATGTTTGCAAAAGTGGACTCCAAACTGCATGGAAACATGTGACTGCTTCGTTACTTGTTTTGCTATATTGGATGACTTCCTTTCGGAGTAATTTGGGCGATTTTGCTCTTTTATGTGCGTTTCATGAAAAGGCACGGCAGGTTGCGGGCATTATAAATACCCATCAACCCCAGATACGTTGAATTTTTCTCGAGCAACAAGACACAACCTTTTTACATCAGTACAAGAGAAAGCAACAAGACAAAAATCATCCACATCATTACTAATGAAAGTAAAAAGACACCTTCCCTCCACATCATCACGAGTGAAACCAAA
The DNA here is from genome assembly GCA_009733775.1 of Alectoria sarmentosa. Lineage (NCBI taxonomy): Eukaryota > Fungi > Ascomycota > Lecanoromycetes > Lecanorales > Parmeliaceae > Alectoria > Alectoria sarmentosa. The sequence goes on from WOGZ01000007.1 coordinate 218,745, forward strand.
AAACATATTCCCTCTACAAAATTACAAAAGAAAGCAACAAGACACATTCCCTCTACTCAGCATACGAGACCTCCACATTGCCACAAAAATATGTTACAACACCTCGCAAGCATGGCACTGCCCCTCACGACTGCCTTCCTTGCTGCCACAGCGCTCGCTCTCCCCACCTCCCCCGACCCCGTCCTACCTCAGGCTTTAGGATTCAGCTCAGGGTTGGACTTCTTAGAACTCACCTTTACAATATACGCAGAGGAAGAATGCAAAGGAAAACCCGCAGGTATCTACGTGGGTTCTTATGGCTACTACGAAGCCTATCAAATGCAATCCTATACACTCAGTCGCGATCTCTATGACTACGAAAGATTAGACTTCTACTCTGGCTCGGAGACAGATCAGCCGCACGTCAACCATTCAATCGTTCCCGCCCTGGATAGTCATTACACAGAGGCTTGCTGGCTATACGGTGTTACAGCGGGAGTGAATGCTACTGAGCACGACAACATTAATGAGCAACAGGGAAGTGAGAAAGGATGCCAGACGCTTGTTGAAAATGAGTGGTGTGCAGTGATATGGAAAACCAGCCCAGGATAGGGCGCCAGCGCTCTTGAATGGCACCACTCCCCTGTACAAGATGCATCAGACGCCGGGAGGCGATGTTGGCGCGGGATGTCTATTTTGATTTTCGTTCCGAGGCATTGGAGAGGCAGGTTGTTGGGAAGCGATGGATCCCGTTTAAGGATCCCTACATGCATTGGATTTGGGTCATCATCATGCTCTTCAGACTATTCACTGGCGTTTGGTGTATTTCAGTCATGTCGCAATAGCAACCTCTAATAAGTAGACACACATATCCTTCACCTGTCTTACATCGTTTCCGCCGCGCCGTTATGAAACAGTCCCAGATCTCGGCATGCTGAGTTCGCAAGAACAACGACTCCTGAGCCTTACTCTCTAGCCAGCCTTTCTTGTCGTCTCACAACAGAAAAATAATCCGCAGGATTTCAAAGCTTAGGTCTAGACCACGAGAAAGTCCTTGGAATAACCTAACATGCGATATGGGAGATGCACTGCAGCTGGGCTGCAGAATGATCAAGTTTGGCGGAAATAAAAAGTTAGGACCTCGATCTTTTGCAGTACTTGCATAGTTTCCTTTGAGAGCGAGATCCTGATAGCGATTGAGCACGAAATAAGAATCATAATATGCATCAGGCCCTGAAGGTGACCTTGATTATATAAACGCCATGATGGCCACTTGGATCGAAACGACACTGACAGTATGACATTGTAAGCAAAGACGCCTCGCCAATTGCCAGCTTATCACCGGCCGCAGTAATCGGGTTCGTGCTTGAGTTTCTTCGACGTAAAGCATCTACCAGCCTGTCTGTCAGATAACGAAATCTTCAACTGACGAAACATCTTGGGTATTCAGCATAGTATATCCTTGAGCGGGCAAGGCTTGAGGATCCTATGTGGCGGTCAGATCCTCGACTGCTCTCCTCTACCTGATGATATGGAGACTGGGAGTCATCTGCTGACGGCTGCAGCGGGGAGAGCCGATTGGGCGTCCTTTTAAAGGGAATTCATGAGAGAATGGTGTCACGATTCTCTTTTGGCCCGGGTCCTTTGTGGACATCTTCGGCAAAAGAGGCTTCTGACGACTAGCTTTAGCTATGGAGGTTTTGCGATTTGGCTTGTAGGTGTTTGTATTGCAACTCGGCTGAGACTGATGCTTTGGCTTACTTATATCTCCTCGCGATACTTCAACCAGTGGTAATCTGGCACATGTGTGGATGTGGATGAGGGGGATATCAAAGAGAGAGAGAGGGACAGCGCGTTTCCGTATGCTTGCTTTCAAGTCGATTCATGGGAGGAAGTGGAGGACTAGAAAAGGTGAAAATGTTATCAGAGACGGCTTGCAGTGAGGTTATTGGTTAATCAACGCCTTCAGCCTTACCCGTATGATGGGACTGCCAAGACTTTTTAAATCGATAAACCTTTCAATCCATTTTCAATCTTTTATCCCTCACCTCTCAGTACATTGGGAGGAATGTCTGACTGCGGCGCATTTGCTGATGTGAATGTTGATATTTGACTCTGCGCCTGCTCTTCTTCGAGCGACGGTTTGTAGCCAATGGCACACAGTTCGCTGGACAAACTAGGGGCAAACGGAAGGTTGTCAGAATGAGAGACATCTGGAGCTGAGGGACGATCAGGATATCGTCTCGTCTCTATGGATCAAATGTCTCATCTTTGAAAGGGAGAAATGAATGGAGGTCAAGGGAAGGAGAATGTCTGCCATTTCCTTACCTGCCTTGGGCATTGAAACAGCATGCGCAGCGATACATGTTGCCACAGCCCAGACTTGACGCCCCCGTCCGATTGGACAGAAACGAAACAACTGATTTATCTACTTTAGTCTCGTCTCAGGATGGTCTTTGGCGGAAGTGTTTGTCTGACTTTATGGCGTCTCTCTGGTCTGCTGAAGTGTTTCATGAAAGAAGCACCGCAAATTTCAAGCATTCATGCCATCACCAGCCACTGCTCAGACAAGGGCTGCATGTCTCAAAAATGGAAAAGGGGGAAAGAGGGAAGATTGCCCAATGAAACGTCAAAGGGTGATTCAGCCGGCATATCTCTGAGACTGGCAACAAAGAAAGATGAAAGAAAGGTTTATTTGCTTATTCGATCAAAAAAAAAATATGCTAATTCTGGATGATTCTACTTCTCTGGACAAAGACCTCCACAAGTATCAAGGAAGCAGAAGGTTGTTCCACATATTAATTTTCAAATAACATCTTTTTCGGTGGCGAGAGACGTCGATCAACTCTGATCTTTCACGTGCGTTGTCTTTGAACATATCACAGGTTATAGGCTTCGTAAGTATCCACCATTCCCAGCTCCGCTGAACCCTTCTGAAGTAAGAATATGCAATCCCTCTATGAGTACATGACACCTCATATCTCCACAACAACCGTATAAAGCCTCAGAAGCATGCCATTACTCCTCACGACCGTCATCCTCGCAGCCACAGCGCTCGCCCTCCCCACTTCCACCAACCCCATCTTACCCCGCCAAATCCCTCAGGCCAAAGGACTCGGTGTAGGTGAACTCTTCTCACAGCTCACATTCACCACATACGCCGAGCCGTCCTGCCAGGGCAGCGGGAATGCCTTCACGACCGCCTACGGATTCTTCGAAGCCTTCCAAATGCAATCCTACAGCCTCAGCCGCTCACTTCATGCCAACGAGGTGCTCGACTTTTACACCGGCTTCGGGACCGGGTTGCAGAGCAAGTATTCGGTAGATCATGCCGTGGATGGTCACTATACGGAGGCTTGCTTGCAGTACGACTCCACGGCGGGGATCAATGCTACGACGAATGATGACGAGGGCCATGGGAGGTGGAATGGTTGCCATACGCTCAATAACAATGAGTGGTGTGCGATGATATGGCAATTTTGAAGCAATTCTATGACAGGGCGTCGGCGCTCCTGAGAGATACGGCTTGCATAGTGCAGGATACATCTGGCGTCCGGATGGGAGTAGGGGAGCGATTTTGGATGGAGCCTGGGGCTTGATTTCGTTTGAAGGAATTGGGTAGGCATGTATTGAAAAGCGGCAAATGACGCTGCAGAATGTTGAGATGGTTGTCACAATTTCTCTTGAACTTCAACAACATGAATGAGAAGCAGTATTTTGTTTTCTAAAATGGAACTTTTCAAAAAACGTTTTTGGGGTATTGGGGGATGGACTTGATGGTTTGGGGGTTGGAGAGGGGGAGGGAGGACCTTAATTCTCTGTCTAAAGTAACTACCTCTTTTCCCCTTCCGTTCGGAATTTTTGACTCACCCAACCATCATCCCACTATGCATCATCACAGCTGTTAATCATCACTTCCTCCATTACCCCCCTTCTAGCAACCAAGAGGCGAAAATATATTGATATCAGGAACAAGGCAGTCACTCTCCGCTCTATGTCGAACCTCGGCCCCCGGTCCTTAAGTGACATCATTCACTTATTTCTCGTCGTTGATCTATGCGTGTGAGATGTTCATGCTCAAGCGATGTACTCGATCTGCGTTGTTCGCATTTCGCATTTCGGATCATCATATGAAACCTTGTCCCAAGCAACTGCACTGCATTGATTGGGCAGAGGAGGCATTGGGTTCCTTAACGAATGTGCGGTTGATCTCTAGATTTTTTTCATTCATCCATCCCGACGACCCATTCATCTCTGCACTTGCTTCTGTCCTCTGTACTCCGTAGCTAGCTAAGCCACCTGGGCTACGCGGTGGCGTCCAAAGACCCGTTCCCAGACACTTCCATCCCCGCCGTCGCCGCGGCGGAGCTCACGGTCAAGAAGATGTTGCCCAGATCGCCTAATCGGTTCCATCAGTCTTCTCAGCCCATGAGGGGGAATCTAGGAAAATGGAATCCATCATACCCAGCCCCGTAAACGCCCCGCCCCGCCCGCCCCGCACGCACACGCTGAAGACGGCCGTCACGCCCTCCCACATGCGGTACCAGTAGCTGATGTCGGATCGGCCCGTCGAGAAGATCTGAACGACGCACTTGTCGTCCGCTGTTTGCCCCCATCCCGCCCCCGGTTTCTCGTCAGCGCTTTAGACTTGAGAGGCATGTGGGGTTCTCTCTCTCTCTCACTCTCTCTCTCACTCTCTCTCTCTCTCACTCAACTTACACGATTCAATGTACACGGGCAGACCCTGCTGCACCTCGGGCGCGCCGCGCGGCCCAAATATCAGCCGCCCCTTGGACGCCGGCATGTCGCCCAGCACGTCGCGGCAGGAGCTCCACTCGGGCCCAAAGGCGCCCCGGCACTGCACATGCGGTTCGTAGACCCCGAGCACGACGGCGAGGTTGTCGTCGCCGCCTGGAGGAATGCCAAAAGGCGTGCGTTGTTAGCGGCGCTTGTGAATGAAATGTGGATGTGAATGTGGATGTGGATGTGGATGTGGATGTGGGGGCTTCTTCTTCTGGAAGGAAGGAAAAGTCGATGATCTGCCTGGCTGGCTGGATGGATGGATTTTTCTTTTTTCGTTTGTGGGTTGGAGAAGGCGGAAGGGGGGAAAAGGGTGGCTCACCGATATTGACGGCCATGCCCCCCTCCGACTGGCCGCCGCCGGCCGCGCACTGCAGGATCAGCGATGAGGCGGCGCGGCGTACCTGGGCCAGGCTGGCGCGCGCGGTCCGCACGTCCTCGGCCACGAGGAGGGTTTGGAAGAAGCAGAGGGCTCGGTCTAAGAGGCACACGCCGATTTAGTTTCATTTCAGCCAATACGCCCGCCTTTCTCTCTCCCTTTTTCTCTCGGTCTCTCACTCACTCACTCAGTCACTCACTCATTCACTCACTCCACCCGCCTCCCCTCCCTTGATTGGGCAACAAAACTCCGCAGCCCGTGATTGATACAAGGGATTCTGGAAGCAAAACGCGCACGGTTGCAACAACTCACCTCCCATGATCCGATACGGCAGCGGGAACACACCCGGTCCCAACCCCGCGTGCCGCGCCCCCCACGTGTAGTCCACCGTGTCCGGGCTGATGTACTCCTTGGCGGACTCGCAGTCGGTGATGATGGGGTTGTAGCCGAAGTGCTCGCCGCTGCATTGGATGACTAGGGCGGGGTTCTCCGCGGATGGTGGGGTGGTGGTGGTGTTTAGTGGTGGTTGTAGGGTGGTAAGTGGTGGTTGTGGTGGTGATTGTGGTAGATTGGATAGATTGGATAGCGAAAGTAGTGGAGAGGGGGGAAGTGGAGAGGGGGGGAGTGAGAGGGAGAGGCTGAGGTTGGGTATAGGGATGAGGGCGAAGGAGAGGGTGAGGGTGCTTAGAGAACGCATGACCGAGTAATGGGAATGGGGAACGCGGGCAGATCTTCCGTAGAGGGGTTGACTTCGTTTTGCTTGCCACCTACTTACCTAGGAATCGATCCCAAAGAGAGATCCAGCCTTTTTCGATATGCAAATGAATTGATGCAGTCGTTGCATCTGGGCCTTCCTTCTAGGTAGGTACATACATACTTTACTACTTATGCGACCTGCCGCCTCGTACTTACTCTACTTACATAGCCGCTCTTCCCCTTGCCGTGTACCTGCCATTTCATTCATTGAATTCATTGGATTTGGGCGCTTCTACATAAGAATATCGGGCTGGGTGCGTGGGTGGCAAGCGCGGCTTTACATGCGCGGCACGGCCTTTTTTTTCTTTTTTTTTTTTTTTTTTTTTTGGATGGGATGGTGCTTTGATTGATAGATAGCTTCGGTTGGGGCGGGGTGGAGTGGGGTGGGTATGTTGAGTAATTCGTTGTGATTATGTATATATGTGTGAGGCTTGTGTTGGAGAGGAGTGGAGTGGATGTTGAGAGGAGTGGATGTTGAGAGGGGTTTTTTTTGAGGCTTTTTTTGGGGGGGTTTTTTTGGACTTGGGATTTGGATTTGCAGTTTTTGAGGGTTTTTTTGGATTTGGATTTGGACTTGGATTTGCAGGGCTGGGAAGGGTAAGGTAGGGTAAGGTAAGATAAGGGTAGGTGAGGGCAAAGGCAAGGGCAAGGGTAAGGGTAGGGTAAGGTGAGGGTCAGGGTAAGGGTAAGGGTAAGGGTAGAGTAGGGTAGGGTAGGGTAGGGTAAGGGTAAGGTAAGGTAAGGTATTCTGATGGGCTGGTTGGTAGAGTAGAGTAGAGTACATCTGCGCGAATGAGAGAGAGAGAGAGAGAGAGAGAGAGAGAGAGAGATGTTGGGCATGAGATTTGGCATTATGAAATTTGGCATTACTCTAATGCGATGATGATATATTGCTTTTTTTCTTTATTTTTCTTTTCTAGTTTATAATATGTTATGTTAATCGATGAGCGATCTTGATTTATTCACTCACTTACATATAAATATATAAATGTATATACATAGCTGGGTCATTAGATTATCCATCAGCAATACTTTTATTTTAATTTTTTAATTGATGGCTGCGTAGTACTTACTGTAGCGGTCTTTTGAGTGAGGAAAAGGGACTTTTTTGAATTGCTGAGTTTGAGCTTTTGTTGATGCGAGAGTGTTGGTTAATGGGAAAACTCCATGATTATTGAACGAGTAATTTGCGCTCCCTCTCTTTCTTTCTTTCTTTCTTTCTTATGAGCATTGCGGAACTCTCAAGAAATTGCATTGGTCGGTCTAAAGCAGAATTCACAAACCCTCATATTGCTTCTTGGATACCCAAGCCTCGTCCTACATCTTGGAATCACAATAGTCTTCCTACCCCGATAGCTGCACAACCCTCCCCCCCGCATAACACTTCTCGAGGATTCGAAACTGAGAGAACACACTGCACACACACACACACGTAGCTGATGGACAATCGAGACGGAAGTGCATGGATGACCGGCATAATTTGAAGAAGAAGAAGGAGAAGAAAAGAGCTGCGCGTGTGGAGAGATGCTGGGTAAGGCTGCGTGTGGGAAGTACGTGTTGCTGATGGTCAGAGAAGTAGAGTTGAGTGCTTATGTACCTCCTCGCCTACTTTTTCTGGAGCCAATGGGAAAGATGTTGATCCGGAGAAAATGTCCGGGCTGAGAATGGCGCTGAGGTTGTTGGGTTGGGTTGGGTTGGGTGTGTCGGACGCGATGCTGCATTCGATTTCTGTCAAACCTGTTTAGCTTGTAGGTAGGTAGGTAGGTTTCCTGTGGGATGCGCCGAGGGCGAAAACTTGTGCATGTTCTTGAGGCATGCAAGGAAGGAAGGAAGGAAGCAAGCTAGCAGTCTCGGCTATCTTGGCATTATGATTTCCCACACCTCGTTTTTATCGCACGCAGCTCGAAGATGTTTCCAAGCCATCATCTCGGTACCGATTGCAGTTGCCAAGGCGGCACAACGTGTTCTTGTTATTCGTGATTCCATGAGTGGCCCTTTTATTTTTTGCTGCAATGTTTTGGAAAACTTGCAAGACATTGGAGCGCTAAAAAACGCGGCATGCAAGCGAGAGCTGCAGTGTAACAGTGGGTGCATGAATGCCGCGCCAAGGAAATTGTCTCGCGCATATGCAACGCTAGAGAAGACTTCACAGGAGAACGCAAGTGACAGATGCAGAGATCCAGAGGGGAGAAATGAGATGGTGATCGTTGAGTGCCTCCCGGGGAAATAGATCGACCTCTCTTAAGGTTGAGATTGAGATCATTGGTACCTCCTTGGATTTGCTCAAGATTTCTGAAAAGTATCATTGGTGCCTTCCGAGAGACTTGTTCCAAGCTTCTATAGACTGGTTGCTTTTTGGTATAAGTATGTACATTTGAGATGCGCGATCTACATTAAACCACCGGATCAGTAGTAGTGTCCAAGTCCGCATGGCAGTTGCTCAAATTTTATTCGTCAACCATGAGGGGCGATCTCGCTCGCTTCCTAGCTCCGCGTCTGGCTTTCCAATCAAAGTCCTCTTGATTGCAAAAATGTCTGGATCACATCGTACGCGCCGGTGGCGTTGTAGTGCAGGTTGATGCCGTGGCCTGAGTCGGGTTGGATGTATGCTGTGAAATCGCCCGATGGTACATTGGGAAAGTTCATGACCGCTGCTGCTGGGATCGAGGGGAGAGATGCGTTGCCGGTGGCAAGACAATTGCCTCCGCAGTATGGCAGGTCATTTGCTAGAATGAGGTCAACAGGCTTGATGGTTTTGGGTACGGGATGATCGGGAAAACTCACATCCAGTAATGATCAGCACTGGCCCGGCAAATGCATTCAACATAGGCAGACTAGTCAAGGTCAACAGCTCACCAACAGTGACGGGCTGCTTCGTGTTTTCGCCCACAAGTAGGATGCCAGGGTCGAAAAAGCCAGGCAGGAAGAAGAGATACTGGTTGGCGCCTATGTTTGCGTTTGTCAAGTATCCAGCAGGATAATCCAAGCTTGGTGATGACGACGAAAGACCGGCGACGTAGTCTGTTAGGCTGTACGTGTTCAGAACAGACTGCACGGTAGGGGAAGAAATGTTGCCGATTTTCAGAATAGACTCCAGGGCAGAGGAAGATGCGTTGCCGAAGCGGAATGGCTGGTTGAGGTACGCTTGCTCAAAATTTGACCCAGCGCCGAAGTAGCCGACAAAGCTGCTGTTCATCGAGAAGCCGGTCAAGACGATTCCGTCGGAGATGGTGGGATACATGTTGACAAGGACATATGTCTGGGCAGATCCGAAGGAGTGGCTGACAGAAAGTTACAATCTTCTGCCTCAAAGGTGTACTGAGAATGCTCACCCAACATGTATGAGTTTGCCGAAAGTCTGATCGACGCCCGGAAATGTACCATTGCGCAACATCAGGGTCATTTCAGCCAAGGCTGCAATTTCCAGGAAGGATTGAATCTCATCCAGAGGCTCGCCGTGGGAGGAGTTTCCGATGCCCAAGCGGTCGTAAGCGAGCGTGCAGAATTTGTATGCGTCGGTAGCAACATCGACGTAGCTGTAATTGAAGTTGTTGTAGGATAGATCCCAGTACCTGGCGACATTGTCAGCACGACGATCCCAATCACGTCCATCAGACCCACTCACGTCTTGTCAAACCCAATTCCGTGCGTCAGGATCTGCAGGTTTGGCTTGGTTGTAGTATCCATGCTGCTTGGCATACAGAATTCCGCGCTAATGTAGTAGGTGCCGGCGGTAGTGGCGTATCCAGAAAGGGCGGTCTCCGTGAAATTTCTGCCCTGCTGCGTTTGGTTCTGGGCGAAGGTGGTGGCATCGAGATTGGTCTGTGGAACGGCGATGTCGAAGACAGCAGTACGGGCCGAGATGGTGACGGGGACGGTCATGTTATTGCATGTTTTGGCAGCTACTGAGCCAGCAAGCAGCACGACTGCGAGGGCCGATTTGGCGAACATGTTTGTAGCTGTTCTGAGCTTCGTGACTCAATGTATAAAGTATCGCTCCAGCTCAGTTTCTGCGGATGAGTGCTGTTGGTGCTTGAGAGGGAGAGGAAGAAGAAGATGAAGAGAGTGAAAGGTAGAGAAGATGATGAATAGATGAAGTAAGTTCAGATGAAAAAAAAAAAAAAAAACGCAGGCAGGCGTAAAAGGTTTCAACGCGCCAGGCCGTTGAGGCCAACGTCATAATGGTGGTGCATAATGGCGTCTTCCGATTCCGATGCGGATTCCAATCAAAAGTCGAAAAGGAAAAAGTCAATGGGGTTCCTGCATGCATTGATTGCATTAAACTTCCACATGTCCTGACAACTCAAGCCCCAATCCGCTGCTGCATAAGCAAGGAAAGGAGAGCCAATTTCCAAGCCTGCATCTGCTCTGTGCTGATTGGATAGAGTCTAGGGACAGCATGTCTGGAGAAGATGAAGTCATTGGTATCATCTTCACTTTGATCTTCTCATTGGAGCTCAAATTGCTCTCAAAATATCTCTCAAAATGCTCACAAAAGGCCTGGAACATGTGGAAGAGGCTTAGCCCACAACCTTGGCGCGACATATTGAGAAACATGGCTCTTTTCAGCGAAAAAAGTGACTTAAATTCCAACTAGCTTGCCGTTTGAAGCGGGAATGACGTAAGATTGCCGTCCATCTATCCTCCTTTTGGCAGCATCCCCTCATTCTTTTGAAACTGAAGAGATCGCAACTCCGCTGATCCCGCCAGTCTGGTCTCCGCTGTACTGTGCACCAAACCGTACATCCTATACTGCTGCTTGCGGCCAGAACTCTTCTTCCCTTTCAAAGTCGAGCCCCAGTCCATCAGGCGAAAACCAACAACGTTGATGAAACCCCGACGAGGGCTAGGCTTGATCAAAGAACCCAAACCTCGTCGGCACCCAATGTTGCCGGTCTGGAGGGGTGTGTACCTGGGCCGAAAGGAAAAAGGACAGGTGTACATATGTAATACGGTACAGAGGTCAGCACCGAAAGTCATGCACAGCGCTAGTGGCAGCCCTACCCTTATCCTACCTACTTTCGACAGGCAGCCTTGTAGCTAAAGACCTAATGACCCTAAGGTAGATACGATAATCTCTCAAGAACCCTATCATTAATAAAGGGCATGAGCCCTCCAGTGGGACCATGCCAGGCACAAAAACCCAAAGCAGCTCCTCCTCCTCCTCCTCCTCTAAGCGCATCGTCCAGGTCCCTCTCCGGGGGGGGGGGGGGGGGGCATTTATCCGACAGCTGGACTCTTTCTTTCTTTCTTGGCATGTGCAGGACTTTCGCTGCCGACCCTCTCTCTGTACTACATATACTCACGTTGCGGCCGTTCCCTAAATCGGTTTCAATGGATGGACAGAGATGAAATGTGAGGGCTCCATACTGCTTTGATGGAAACACGACACGACACGACATATTGAAACAAAGGCGATTTTGGTCGGTCTGCTTGCGCATTTGCGACGCTGGAATCAGGCGTTGGAAGGCGAGTGGCAAGTCGGTGCGTGAATCGGGTTTTTTTGGTTCCCGCGAGCGTGGGGAGTATAGGATCCTGGCGTTTCTGAATTCGCCCTCTCTACCTACCTACTGACTGGTGTATGTCCGTTTCCATGTGTATATACCCAGGTCGAAAATCCGGCCTCCAGTTCAACAATCGAACCACTCACTCCTTCCCACCCCATCCCCCTCCCCATCCCATCTAAACCCCAAGCTCACGTATACCCGACCCCAACACTCCCACTCCCCACCACCCCCAACGTATCCTCCAGCACCGTAAACTCGCACCCAAAGAACCCAAACGTATACCCAAACTCGAGCACCCCACTCAGCGCCTCCGCCATCACCAGCCACGACAGCTCCAGCCGGTGCTGCTGCTCCACCCGGATGTACAGCCTGCCGTGGCGCCACTCAAACGTCGGCTGCTCAACGGGCCCGTCCCCGCGGGCCCGCACGACGGCTTGCACAACGCTGTACTGCGCTTTCGCGACTATGCCGACCAGGTCCAGCGCCGAGACGCGAGCGCCGTATTTGCCCAAGATGAGACTCGTGCTCGTGCCGGGGATGCGCTGTTGGAAGGGGTCGGGGACAGAGGGCGCGCTGGGTTGGGTTGGTATTAGGGAGGGAGGTTTTTGAGAGGGGAGGAGGGGGAAGGAAGGAAGGGAGGGAGGGATGGAGGCGGAACTGACCCTGATGAGGAATTCAAGGTCGGGTTGGCGGGATGCGGTGGCAGCGCAGAGGTCCAGGCGGAGGCGTTGGCTATGACGACGGGGAGAGCGGCGAGGGTCAGAGCGGAGAGATGGGAGAGGGAGAGCAGTGACGAGATTAGAATGTATACCTTCATGTTGGGAAGCTTGTGCTCTTGTGGCTGTTGCGGCGCAGAGTTGTTCCACACCGGGGAGAGGAGGACATTTTGTATGCTTGTGAGGATAGAGGTTTTCATCTTCCCGCTCTTCTGGGAGTTTGACGCAGACCGCAAGAGTGACGATGCGACTTGCGCGGGACAGTAGGGTAATGGAAGCAAAACCTCATAGCACAGCGTACGGGTGTCGCCTCTAAACTCTTCACTCGCGATGAAGCGCATTGTGCCTTTGAATACTCTAGATGAGTGTGTCCTGAGGTGCACTTTGGAGGGAAGTATGCAGCAGGCTTTAAAACACGAGCATACAATGTAAGTAGATTGCGCCAACCAGCCGCTAGCTAGATGGAGTTTTTCCGTCTCTTGGACCATTCACAAACAAACACCTTGCTGCTTTGCCAAGGATGCCTAACGACCCAAACACAACATCAATGATGATGCATCCAAAACACCACGCTTGCCAGTAAGATGCCCCATCTGCTGCAAACTCCGGAACCCAGGTTGTGCTGGATCCGTGGCCACGGTCCTGACTATGTATGATGCGGAACGATGGATGGTAAATCAAGGTGCAGGGACCAGATCCAGATAATTTGAGGACGTGATTTGTATGCGTAACCGTATCGAAAATGGTTTCGATAATTGGGAACTGACATTGCTCGCTGTAAGGACAGCATGTTGTACTGTATAGGATAAAAGGATGGTAGGAGGGTAGGATGGTAAGCGGCCGAGAAAGCTTCACACCTTGGGAGGAAACGACTGGGAGGAGCGAACCGAGGGAAGGAATCTGGCAAGACTCTCGCCTCCATCAGACGATCTCATTCGGCGGGGGCAACCGCCACGGATCACCCTCCTCCATTGCCACCACCCTCTCACGCCGCCACAGATCCCGCCTCTCCAAATGTACCCACTCCACCGGCGCCAAATACGTCTGCAGATCCACCACACTCCCACCCCCGCTCGCCGCTCCTATTACACTATTCTTCCGGCTCCGATGCTCCTGGTACTCGATATATACCTCTTGCACGTACTTTCGATCTTTCTCGTACTCGGCCTTGTCGTGCGCGCGGATGATGTACGGACCCAGCCAGATGACGGGGCAGAATTTCATGGCAACGTCGCTGAGGGCTCTTTTGAGGGGTTTGTGCTGCTGGTAGGGTGCTTTGGCCATGTAGGAGCGGCGGTTTTGCAGCCGGAGCAGCGTGGAGGGACTGAGAGTTGGGGTGAGGAGGGAGTCCATGGCTGACGGTGTCGGGGGGTTGGGGGATACGCAATGTGATGATCGTGATGAGGTTTGGGTGGCGATGAGGGTGATTCATGGATGGCGGAACAAGATGGGGGGCGAGTTGAGGGGTCCATTGCTGTGAAATGCATGTCGACGTGGTGATGCAGCTTTTCGTGTTTGTGGTGGGTAGGGATCTTCAATTTCAATCATATGTGACGTACGCCTACCTCTAAAGAGTTTAGTTCATCGCAAGTCTAACTGGAATTAATTCTCCTATCAACGGGTCGACGGGCCGTCGGAGCCGGAATCTAGGAAATCAGGAGCCTTGCATTTCTGCTATTTCAACTGATTGTGTATAAAGTACATCATGGCGCTGAAGACGTCCAACATGTTTTTCTTGTCTTGCCAGGAATTGTTAGAAGATTGGAGATGTATCTTGAAACTCTTTTCAAACGACATTTTGCGCTCTTAGATTCCTACAACAGTTGTAGCCGCTGAACACGACTTCTTCGCCAACCAGAGCGCCACTAGACCTGCCTTGCTACGATGATTCGCCCTTGTAGATGCTCCTCAACTGTTCCCAAATGCGGGATGTCTCAATATTTGCCGTGCCTATCTCCTCAAAGATCCCTCCAAAAGCGCCAAAACAGCATAAACGCCAATCATCACAGACACATCCGTCATCTCATCCGCCACTGGGTATTTACTGCCTTTCCTCGCATCGGTCCCCTCTTTCGTTTCTTCCGCAACCTTCACCCCATTCGTGACTGCCAGTGCAATCCATGCCGCCAGGTTCAGATATCTCCAGCCATATATTCTGTCTCTCATTCCCTTTGTCGAGCGCAGCGCTGCAGCCACGATAAGGGTGACGAACGTGAAGGGGAGAAGGCCGATACCCAGGTGCGCAAGCGACAGGCGCACCATTTCGAGAATGCACATCAGGATTTGTGCGAGTACGAGGAGGTAGTAGAGTGTAGACAATGCGGTATGGACCTTCCTGTGTTGACGGATCGGATCTCCTGTCTCAAGGTTATTGATCTCGACATCTTCAGTGGTCTTGCTGGAGCGAAAGTGACTGCGGCCGAAGGACCTGGAGGATTGGCGAGGGACACCAGTCGCCGTACGCATGCCTATCATTGCAAGGGCAACGAGGGCTGTTAAGTAGAGCCAGGTACAGAGAGGTACGAGGATGGTGTCGAGGAAGCAGGAGGTGAGGATGTGGCCGTAAAGGTGGGAGAGCGGGCCCTGTACGAGTAAAGGGTAAGCAGGGCTCTTGCTCTCAAGCTTTGGATGTCTGCGTACAAAGCCTTCCGGTCGTTTAGTACACAGCGTCATGATGATTGGGCTACGGTCTCTCTACCATGTTCAGCAGGTTGCTGCAAGTTGCTCAAGACTCAATAAAGGAATATAAATCTGAGCGATGAGCCCATGATTATCAGGGGCGTCACCCTAGCCATCTTATATGGCCTGGAGCCGATCAAAGCAGGCTTGCTCGAGTCAACAGAGCATCACGAGGCTGTTCTTGGACTGTCATGTCAATCAATTGGAAAGAGATGCAAACGATCGTCTCAGGGTCATGTCGGAAATTGTCGATCCCGACTCGCGCTAGCGTACTCTAGTCTGGAAGTGGACGACCGGCTAGCGGGGCTCCTGAGGCAGTCAGCACTAGCTGTATCATACGCCTAGCGGTATCAGTCACTGGGCAGCGCTAGAGTCAACGGACATTACTGTATTATTGATGTTAGGAAGATGGGGCGTGCTTCTCAATCATCATTCATGTCTTCCGGACTCAACGTGGAATATCTGATTGATTGATTTGTAGCCATGGTGGCTCTCGAAACCGTACGGGCATCGAATGCCAAATTGAGGAACCTGCCCCCAGGATTGGTAGCAGTCTTTGGTACATTGCGTATGATTGTTGGTGGAGCACGGGCTGAGAGTTCATGTAGTTGGTGCTACGAGCGGTATTGGTGAAAGTACTCTCAAGCAATTCTGCCGTCATACCATCAAGCCTCGTATGTACTTTGTAGGAAGGTGGGTGACCTTAAAGCATCGACTTTGATAAAGACGATTGAGACCTCTTCATGATAATCTGACGACTTGGAATTGTAGGAGCCAAGATGCAGCCGATCGAATCGTCTTAGAGCTTAAGACTATCCAACCAGACGCCGAGACCACCTTCATCAGAAAAGACCTTACCCTCCTCAAGAACGTAGACGAAGTCTGTGATGAAATCAAGTCAAAAGAGACGAAAATTGACCTCCTATTCATGTCGCAAGGCACAATGTCCTTGAAAGGTCGAGATGGTAAGCCTCTTACTCTAGTGTCCTCGGTTGCGCCATAGCATCAGCTGGTGACAAAATCCTTTGCAGAGACATCCGAAGGTCTCGACAGAAAGCTGACGACAAATTACTACTCCCGAATGCGCTTCACCCAACAGCTCCTTCCACTCCTCCACTCCACCTCACAACTCTCCCGTGTAGTCTCAGTGCTTGCCCCTGGTGAAGAAACAGCCCTAGAATATGACAATCTCGACCTCAAGCAGAAATTTTCACTCAGGAAAGCTGCGGCACATGCGATCACCATGACCGATTTTACATTCGAGGAAATGGCAAAGAAGAACCCGACTGTTTCGTTCGTACATACTTACCCTGGCGTCGTCAAGACTGGCTTTGCGAAAGAAGCGGGATTCGCGATCAAAGTTGTCAGCCAGCTGGCTCTTACGGTCTTCTCTCGATGGACTGTGGGGATAGAGGAGAGTGGAGAGAGGCACTTGTATGCTGCGACCAGTGCGGCGTATCCGCCGAAGGGTGGAGAGAAGGGTGGTGTAGAGGTCGGCGATGGGAAGGTGAAGGAAGGTAGTGCCGGCGAGATTGGGAGTGGTGCCTATTTGATTGGATCTGATGGAGAATTTAGGGCAAACGAAAAGGTGCTCAAGGAGTTGAGGGGCAAGGGTGCTGGAGCGAAGATTTGGGAGCATGCGATGAAGATCTTCGAGAACGTGAGGGGCTCTTGAGTCCAGGCTCCTACAAGAACTCCACTAACCTTTTGTTCCAACTTACTTATCTGCTTTGCTCATTCCTGATGGACAACAAGCTACGGTATGGAAGACGCTGAGGAGTCGCTCTGGAACAATAGAAGACCAGATCAACGACGGCCATTGCAAGGACATTTCAACCGTCATGATATATTCGATCAATTCAAAAAAAGCATATGAGAAATCTCAAACCTCGCCTATTGATCCCAACCGCCGCAAAGTTTGCTAGGCCAGACGACCATCTTCTCCAGGCTCCAGTTCTTCTTCTAATGCCAACTCGAACTCGGCATAATTCCAGGTATAAATCTGTCTGAACAAGATTACTGATTTCTGAAAACCCTAGAGTATTTTGCTCTAGGAAGGTTCGAGGCTGCGGAAGAACCTCAAGTTGCAGACCCAGGCCCCTGTGTCTGATTCGCCAATACTTCTTCATACACTGGTCTTTGCGATTCATTCAATTCCGTACTAACTATTATATAGACCTCATTTCTTTCGATTCGCATGTTTCGACGACCAGAGACAAGCACTACCGCCTCCCTCTGCAGCGCCCCTGACGATGCGCTGTCTTGATCTTACGTTCTTCTGTCTTATGCTCTCTACAATCTGTACAGCAGAATCTGACCGTCACTCTGCTCCATGACATTCATCCACTTTGATAATATCTCTTCTTCAAGATGCTTCTTCAAGATTCGTCAAAAAGATCAATAGACCATTACGGGAATCGCTTGCTATTATGTATGCGTAGAGCCGCAATGCGGCAATGAATAGGCACGCACTGTCTAGCTGAAGGTAGCGCTTCAATGCATGAAAAAGCCGCCTGCTGTCACATCATCATTAGATGGCTTGCTATCCCAGCATTGTTGCGTCTGCACTCCAGTTGTCCAAGCTACGAAACTAATTTTATTCTTAAATGTCTTCAAGCCAGCAAGCGTTTCGACGATGCGTTTCATTTTAAGCCTTGGTCTTGTACCTCTCCTAACTTGGATAGCAGTACTTGCCCAACCTCCGAACCCGACTCGCTCCATTGACGAACCAAACACACCTCCCACCCTCGCCATCAGCGCCCCCAGCTGCTTTGGATCCCGCAGCGTGCACGACCTACATCTAGCGCGCATAAATTATGAAGACTGTATACCCATTTTCAACGAAATCCTTCTGGACCCAGATGTGAAACGCCGCAAAGAGTACACTGGGAGGACTCCTTCCCTCTCACGCGCCTTACGTACCTGCGCCATCACATTGGCAACCGCTATTCCGGATGGCAAGGATATGTTCTGGGGGTACCAGATTGCCATTGCAGCTGCAGTCACAGTCAAGAAGTGTGTAGAAGACTCACTGGATCGGTATGGTGGAATTGCATGGACGACATCCAGAAAGATTTTCTATGCGCAGGTGATGGACAGCAACCATGAGAACGTTAATTTACATGAAGATATCCTACCCAACGCCAAGAGCTCTGAACCCGTCACATCGGCCTCTTTCCCTGACCCGTTCGTTCCACTCATCGCCAACTCCACATCCAATCTTCTCTCCCCCTTCCCCAACCGCACAGCATCTCCCCCAGCCTGCCAAACCGTGCAGTACGTATTCTCGGATTCCATGGTCCCTCTTTTGAACCAAATATTGAGTCTCGAGACATTCAAGGCTCGTCATACCCCCTTAAAACACGCAAGACTAACTCCGAAACCCATAATCCAGACCCCCCCACCAGACCCTCCTCTCCCTCGATATCCAAGACTGCTACCACCTCTTCTACGTCATCCTCAACAACCCGGAAATCGAGCATCCCACCATCCTGCGAGGTGTTTCCCCTCTCGACTTCGCCGCATACGGCACCTGCGTCGTTCGGATCGTCGGACTCAGCCCGCAGTCGGCCGACACGTTCAAATACGTGGAGATCCTGCTGGGCGCCGTCGCTGTCGTGCAGGAGTGTCTGGTGCAGCGGGGGTTGCTTCTGGGAGGGTTGGTGGGGGTGGGTCCGAGAAGGCAGTACTATGTGAGGGTTTATAATCCGTGGGGAGAGGGAATGGGAGGGGTGGCTGCTGAGTGAGTGAGTGATTTGCTCACCGTTCGGCCGATTGTGGGATAGGACGCTTTTGTCTGCATCCATCATCATCATCTTCCCACAGTACCTAAGGGGAGGGACAACCTGGACTGTCTCGCTCCCTGCGCATATAACGTTCTGAGATCCTGGAACCGCACCAAATCAGGTCGCTGCTCCTAGGCGCCCTTATGCTTTTGAGAGGTAGATACCGTCTGGATCACTCCCTGAAAACAAGGCACAAGCACTACTTCATAAAAATCATCCATCATGCCAAACCCTTTTCAGTGCATGGTCAATATCATGGGCAAAGTGGCCACTCGTAGCCAATACTGCCCTACTCCAAACTAAAGAGCGAAGACTTGGTTGGCTTTGTGCTTAGTAAACTCCAAGATGATAGTCGGTTCTATGGGATTACCAGATACTCTTCATTGTTGCTGGTCAGCCTGTTGGCTCTACGCCGCTGGTTGCTGGTCGTGCTGTTGTTGGGGAAAGGGCAGGTTGTGGAAGATGTAGAGGCTGTGTGGAGGGGACATATGAAGAGGGAGATCTGAAGTGAGAAACCATTTGGGACGCTTTTCTATGCGCATGCAGAATGGAAGTAGTGCCTTTTTCCTTTTCTTCATCATAAGCTACGAATCACACGCAGGAGGCTCGAGGCTTCGCTTTTTCGGAGGAGGCTTAGCGGTGGCTCGCTATGTTGTCTGTTTTTTTTTTATATTTTAGTCTACCTACTGACTTTTTGATAACCTACTGAATTCAACGCTTTCTTCCAAGGTCACGTCAGCTTGGGCGTGGTAAGGGCTTCTGTGGACCGTTTGAAGTATTGGATTGTTTTGGTGAGAGTACTATGTGTGGCATGTACGTGCCAATTTGGAGCATCTTTGCCTCTTGCGAGCCTAGATCGTAGCTCGAGAAGGCTGCATTTCACACGCCTTTTCCATCGGCTGGCGCCTGAGGTGTGAAATACTTGGCACGCAGGCCGCGTCAGAGTATGGGAATCCTCTCCTCCATGCAATTGTTCACCCAATGCTTATTTTGTAGCTTCGATGCTGTGGGTGGATACCTCATTTCTGGAGGAACTTTAGAAGGCGTCCCTCTCTCTCTATCTTTTCATTCTCCCGATTCATTCTCAAATAGGCCTTCTTCCTTTCCTTTCGCTCTTCAAGCATTCTCGCAATTGCTCGCAAATACGGATGTTGGCTTTTTTCTCTGAAACTCACAAATTTCCGGTCGCCGTTTGGGAGCCATTTGTCATACGGAAAGCCTTCCCCGACGAAGTCGAAGTCTTCCAGCGATGAGCAGCCACGGACCAATTCTGTCAATACACCGAGGAGCCGCTTGAGCTCTTCTTCCGTGTCGACCCTCGTTGAGTGGATGCGTGGATTGTATGTCCTCATCTGGGTGACGTTGAATCTGACGAATTTCACGTTTGGGACGTGACGCTCAAGCAGGCTTCCAACCACGGAGAACTGATACCTCCCGATATCGCCGTCCTCCGCATGGAAGATGATCGCTTTCAAGCTTGCGGCGTTGCGGGGCCCGATCCTGTGGAGGAAGCATGCGAATGTGGAGTCTTTGAGTAAGAGAGGACCTTCTTGCCGCCAGCTGTTGTCCTTGTATTTGAACATGTTGTCGCACTGTTCGGAAAGACTGGGGGCCATGGCTGCTTCATCCTTGGCTTCATTCGGTAGGTAGAAGTTGAAGACATTCTTCTCATACAATAATGATGTAGCTTCGTCGTGGATGGCTTTGCAGGTGGATAGAATGGCGGAGTAGGTACGGAAAGGGACGGCCTGCCATGAAGACCAGGGAACGGCTACCGTAGAGGGTTTGATACCTCCTGGTCTTTTATTCCGATGCTCGATGATGAGAATCGGAGACAGCCGATTGTAAGGAGTCTTACTGGCTAGGGAGACTGATTGTACTGTTAGGAGGAGATAGCCGTAAATTTGAAGTCGGATTTCTGGACGGACACTTAGCGGCCCCGTGCAAGCAAAAGTACTGGGTTGGCTCACCTGGAGGCAGATCTAGAAATCCGAGTGCGCTTTGTCGAAAATTGGAAGTATCTGATAGCAAGGGAATCTATATGAGAGTTAGAAGTGAAGTCTTCGGTAAAGTTAGACTGCAGAAGCTCTCACCATAGCTGAAGTCTTGGGGGGTGAGGCAGTCATCGAAGGCGGTGAGATGATCGTAGCCATATTGTGATGACCTGCTTCGGATGTTGGACGTAAATTTTTAATGAATTTGAACTTCGACCGCTGTAAGTGCTGTCGTTGTGATTTAGTGTAACGTGGCGGTTCTGGCGCCTTCTCTTGTTCCGTCAATGATGATTGTGGAGAAGCTTTTACCGAGAAGAAGAGGTCGGAGACCCTGGGGCCCATGGACAACTTGGACTTGGATAATGGTATCCCAGGAGATTTGGTGGTGAGTGTCGATGTGGTAAAGAGGTGAAAGTTGAAAGGAAGTGGAAGTGCATGCGACCAAAGTTAAGAGAACGAGACATGCACGCTAAAGATTTATTACACTAGCGCGAGCCTTAGCACTCAGCGGTTGCAAATGTGTCTCTAGAGCTTGGCATTCGAGGCAGCATACGGAGGTCTGCACAAAAAGTCCTGGACAGCGCTAGTGTCAGCCCTAGCCCCAATCTCGGAAGGAGACCCTGAAGATTTATCTCCCGGGAGCTCGAAGGCTGACCTCTTTTTGGCCTGATAGGAGGAATTGGCCCTAAGCTGCGCTCAAGTCCTGGTACAGTTCCGAAGTAGCTTTACGCGCATTGTCCAGGTAACTCGTCAGGCGGGGCGCTATCCGAGATCTTGGCGGGGGGGTCATTAGCGTCCAGGACTTTTGGTGCAGACCTCCGTATTCCCCACCCCAACCATACGAATCTACAATATTGTGAATATTACATATATCTACGAGAAGTACATATGAAAATAGCATTTCGATTAAATCCGAACGCATACTCGGTTCGTGTACCCTCTTTTCTAACGTATATGATATTCATGATGTTGTAGATTTATGTATATGGGGTCGCGCATGAATGCCCATATTTGCAACCGCTAAATTTCTTGACCCTTCCACACCAACATAAGCATCTTCATTCTTCAGTCATTATTGACTCGGTAGCAGAAATTGTCGATCGTGAAATGTCACAAGCGTGCCAGCCTGTCGTGCCAGCCTGTCAATTTGCTCATCGTTCCAGCACATTCAGTGCAAGTCCCTTTCATCGTCGTTGGTGGCGCCGTGGCCGAGGCCTGTCTCTCTTCAGACGGTATACCAAGTCCTGACTAGATATCCGATCTTCAGGGTGCCATGCCAAACATTCCATCATATAATCATTCAACTTACCGGAGTAATAACTTGACAGTGCCGTCGGCTTCCTCGCAGTTGGTTGGACCTCCCACTCCTTTTGTGATCCTCGGAAATTGGCCGGACGTGGTCTCATAGGAGGCCGTCCGTGAGCCAGCCAGTGGATAACTGCGCCTAGGCCCCAAATGTCACCTGCCCTACCGAGGAGCGGGATTTCTGGACCTTGCCAGCAAGGCACGAGTACACATTCTGTCTGCTTCTTCAACACGGCCATGCCGAAGTCCCCTAATTTGAGATTGGGCCAAGGTGCTTCGTGGCGGTACTTCTTCTCAAGGAAGATATTATCGGGCTTGACATCTCGGTGGACAACTCTCTCTGAACCAGCGTTGTGTACTAGGTCCAGGGCTTCGGCAATCTGGATGAAGCAATGCCAGATGAAGTCCTCGGAAAGCCTGCCCTTCTCTTTCACGGCATGTTGTAAATCTCCTCCTCGACAGTACTCGTACCATTCGATCAAATAAGGAATGTTCTGGTGGCGGGATGGCTCGAATGAGAAAACATGCAACTTGACGACCCGTCTGCTGCTGGGGAGGATGTGCTGTAATATTTTTGCTTCCAAAGGTATGCCGTTGATGGTCTCGTACTGGCCTGTCTGCTTGCGAACCGCGAGTTCACCATCACCCTTCCTTTCCATCAGTGTACACTTCCCTTGCGCACCTTGTCCGATCTTTCGGACCTGACTCCACTGGCCTAGGTGGTATCCTCTTCCAGGCATGCTTATCCGATTTTCGTAAGGGGGCTAGGCCGGTGGACTGAGCGAATATTCTCCTAGTCGGAAGATCACGGACGCGTATGGATGCGGTGGCGCGAAGATTCAAATAAACCAGTCTTTGATTATACCTTGATGCTGCCTTGATGGAAATAGTTACTTCGTGGAGGTACTTTGCAAATATGTTTTGTTGGACGCTTGAAAAGCCAATTCGAATTTGAGAGCCGAAGGTGAAGATTATAATTTGGTAAGTTAAAAGAGTTTGCGAAGTAATTGGAGATTTTATTATAAGGAAAGTGTTGAGATTTCCGGTGTTTTTGACAGCTACTGACAAAGAGCAAGTGTTATAATATCAGAAGTCTTGAGTATCTATTGACACAAAGGACATTGTTGTGACACAAAGAAACTGTTATGATTTTCAAAGTGTTAAGTATCTATTTTTAGCATGCCAAAAGCGATTGGACACCAAGGCCAATTTGCACTCTCATGAGGAATGAATCAGCACTACTTCGTGTGTCTACTAAAGGAGGCAAACTATGGAACCAAATAATTGTATATAGAAAGTATATACCAAGGCCCAAGAGACTCAACAAGACCAGAGGTGAAAGGAATCGGACGCGCTGTCTTCTTGTAGGACTCCTACCAAGGGTAAACAAAGGTAGGCCATGTATGACAGGAGACATGCATCGACTGGCCTCCTGCATGGCTGCCGAACCTTTCCTTCACCCCTGGATGTGGTCAACCTTGTCAAAGAAAGCTCACAAAGAAGTTCAAGGGGGACAAAGATGAAAGGCGCTCTACGAATTATGCTTCTCGCATGACAAGACTTATGAGAGGTCTGTCGCAAAGAAAAAGACTTCACAGAGACTACTTGATAAGTGGCTCATAGCAAAACAATTACGATATATTATATTCAAGTACCGTCTCGTCCTAGCAACATTTTTTCTCATTTCGCAACATTATGCAAGAGGCAAACCATTTCCCCGTGCGTCCCCCTGTTGTCTCCACCTTCCCCGCCTCCTTTGTCCCGCCCCCACAGCGTCTTTCCTCAGCCAATGCAATCTTTAAGGCGGTAATGCTGACATGCTAGTATAAGATTACAGCTTGAACAACTGCACTGATGTTACCCGCACCGAAATCACCGGCGACGCTTCATACATCGTGCCTTGATGCGAACACCTGGGCTGGTGATAGCATCCCGCTCCTTCATAGGCCACGTGATTTACGCTTTGCGAGTCGCAAAGTTCTTGAGAACTCTAGATCACAATGCGGTTATAGCTGGAAACGAAGGAGTAATGTATGTGGAAGGTTGATTGTTCGCGTTTTTGATGCTAGACTAACCTCTGCTATGAATATAATAATCTTGCTATGCTAGGGAAACACAAAAGTCGTCTGATTTAAAACCTCCTTCGAATTGGGTTAGCGCAGCCGGCTTTTCTTCGGCGGGAAAAATTTCGCGGGATTCAAAAGTCGTCTGATTCAAAACCTCTCTTGATTCAAAATCTTCCTTCGAATTGGGTTAGCGCAGCCGGCTTTTCTTCGGCGGGAACGGTTTCGCGGGATTCAACAATAGTCCGTTGTGTACCCTCCTTCACCATTTGGCGATGTCGAACACCACTTCTCTGCTATTCCCTAATGGAATCAGTTGCGTTCATCGGGGGACCAGACCCTTGTGACAGGATTCCAAGAATATCCATCTTCCTCACGATGCACCTGCCATCTCTCGCGATGGGTCAGCCTCGTATACTCGCGCGCGAAGTCTTGCTCATAAAAGCCCCTCTTCTCTCAAGCTCTCGGAAGAGCGCCTCTTCCTGCTCGGCCGTGAGAACCTGGAGCCCGTTCCTTCCCAAAGACGGCGGAAGCCGATCCCGAGCGCCGCCGTCGTCGTCGTCCCTCAGAATCGAATACACCACGGCCTCTCTAAAAGACAAGGTTCGATAGGCCGTCGCCACGGCCTGAACGATCTCGTCTAAACATCGCGGGTCTACTTCATCGGGATGCTCTGTCTCCGATGCACTGATTTGCAAGTACGGGTATGGTGACCAGAAGTTCATGTTCGCGCCCGGAGGTGGGACTCGGGGCGTTGTGACGAGTGCTCTGGCGCGCCGAACACTCTCTTCGTACTGTTCTGTGGTGGTCTCGAAGAAGTGATGGCCTCACCAATTGCGTTCTCGCTCTCGTTCTCGTTCTTCCTCCTCCTCTAATACTTCCACCTGCGGCACTTCTGGCCCGTCTTGTCGAGGCCGTCCAGCCTGTCCGACCATCCGGAAAATGCGCACAAAGCTGGCGGCTGGGTGGGCTCTGGGAAGAGAATTGGCTCCGCCACTGCGGGGTCCATGCCAGTCGTCGTCCTCATCTTCTTCTTCATTCTCGTCATAAAATCCGTGTTCCAGATACGGTCGAGGCTGGGCCGGGAAAAAGGTCATCCTGCACGCTGGGCATGAGTTTCTGGCCTCTTTGTCGTCAGATAGCCACTTTCGAATGCATTCTGCGCCGATGTCGTGGCCGCAGGGAAGGCGAATTGCACTCTCCGCGTCACCCTCCTCCGCTGCCTCGGTACCATACAACTCTCGGCAAATCATGCAACTGCTCTCTGCTGGTAGATCTTCTGCATTGAATTTGGGAAGCCCATTGAGGAATTGTTGGGACATGGCGAAGAAGACGAATCGAGACGGATACTTCGGTAGGGTTGAAAAGGAGTTGCGGGTACCTGTTCGTTGTTGAAGAAAGTTTGAACTTTCAGATCAGGGCGGGTTGATATGGGTAAGGAGAAGTGTTATTGTTTTGTGTTATATACACTTGAGGTCTTGGACGTACAAAGAGGAAAAACCTGAATACTACTTGAAGCGCTCAATGCCATTGTCATTGTGCGAGACCTCGAAAGTTGAGACTGGTATTGATTGACCCTCCCTTTTGGGAAAGTCATGGACGGCTTTTTCGGCCGTCGTTGGCATTCCTCTTAACACTCTTGGCCCTCCTTTGCTTTGAATCTGACATCGCAAAGACATCTAATATGTCACTAGAGGATTAATCAGCTCTATTTTTTTTTATACCTTTCTCAGCACCATAAGCTCATGAACCATAGCTGGGTTTTCAATCTGTTGAAGAGCAAACGGAAGTGCTATATATACAGAATTGTATAAAGAATGTAGGAATGTCGTAGCTAACGGCTCAGAATAGAGAACTGGACAACAGAGAGGTCTTTAGGCAACGGCAGCAAGCTCACTTCAAATACTCGGCCCGTCCGTGATATCGGACTGTTTGTGATAGGTGAAGGAGCTGAGCGGATTCAGGTTTCGTGAGATGATACTCGCATTTTGGGGAAGTGGTTGATTTTATAAATTATAGTCTGGATGCTTTGAATTGCTCTGCCAAGGCAGTACTGAATTTAAGATCGAAGGACGCAAACGCTGAATCCTGAGAACCATCCGGGGACAAAGGCCTGTGTTTCATGAGGTTAGAATACTGGCTGCCTATGTTTTTGCCATTGTTCAGTCGCTTTTTCCCTCAGGCGTGAATGCGAATAATGAAATGAACAACGGGGTTGATGAGGCACACAATGGCATTATGTTCTGTAACCTACTTAAGCAAATACGTCCCGTCCGCACTCACATCTTCTGCCATCCCAACATCTCTTCGACGACTGGACCTAAAATTCAACACGGTTCAGAGTCTGTCACTCATCTCCGGCTCCGGCTCCAGCTCCAACTTCATTGGTAACGCCTTCACCTTCATCCCCAACTTCTGGTAAGATGGCTCGGACCACATCCTTCAGCTCCAGCGGCGAGACTTCCGCCTCCTCCTCCACCCTCCCAAATCCCTGTGGAAACGACCCCAAGAGCGGGAAAGTCGAAGAAGGGCCTCAAGCAAGTATCGATGCCGGAGAACACAGAGCAACGCAGGACAAGCCACCAAGTACACCAGACAAAATGGTCGGGGGAGACCAGGGACTCAATCGAGAAACTCATCCTCCGATTCGGTGCGCGAGGTGCGAACAAACCTTCGAAACGGCTGAAGAACACGAGAAGCACCTTAAGGAAGGACCAACCAATCTTCATTGTCAGAAGTGCGAAGCTTTCGCTGAGCTCAACAACATCTCTGATACCCACCTGGACATTGGAGAGCATCATCGTGAGATCTACTGCTCCCAATGTGACCATCACTCCGCGACCGTCGAAGAACACAATACTCACATCAAGACCTCACCGCACCACTTCTGCTGTCAACGTTGCGACGACATCGTCCAGTTCAGGGATGGCCCTAGCCTCCATATACACTACGAAGTCTGTCACCATTCGGTGCCTTGCTGGACTTGTGGCCACCACTCCGCAACCGTTGAAGAACACCAAACTCACATCAAGACCTCGCCACTTCACTTTTGCTGTCGATATTGCGATGACGTTGTCGAGGTATCTAGCGCATACTTCCTTCGCCTACACTACCAAAACTGTCACCCTTCGCTGTACTGCTCCCGTTGTGATCGGCTTTTCGCGACGATCGAAGAACGCAGTGTTCACATCAAGACCTCACTGCTTCACTTTTGCTGCCAAACTTGCGATGACGTTGTCGACTTTTCGAATGTCTTCAGTCTGCGTCAACACTACAGGGACTGCCACCCTTTGTTGTCCTGCTCCACTTGTTACGATCACTTCCCAACCGTCGCCAAGTTATCCGCTCATATGCAAGAAACTCATTACCCCTGCGATGGCTGCCACGAATATTATTCCGAACCCACGTACCTCAAGTATCACCGCATGACCTGCGAAAAGGTCCATCCTCCTCTAACGTGCGATGGCTGCCATGAAGTATTTTACAAGCCCACGATCCTCAAGTGGCACCGCGAAATATGCGACAAGGTAAATCCTCATCACCGTTGCGATGGTTGTCACGCATCTTTTTCCGACCTCACGAACCTCAAGTGGCACCGCGAAATCTGCGACAAGGTAAATTTCCCTCACCGTTGCGAGGGCTGCTACGAGCGTTTCGTCAATCCCGCATCACTCGAACGGCACCGCAAGTCCTGCAGAAAGGTGAACCCTCCCAAGAAATCGAAAATACCCCAGAACCATTACGCGACGCTTGGCATCAGTCCGCGCAGTTCGCATGAGCAGATCATCAAGGCCGCGAAAGAGATGCGTGTCAAGGTGCATCCGGATCGGATGAAGAGACAGGGAGGACTTACAAAGGAGCAGGAAGAGAAGATTGATGTGGAGGCTGCGCTTGTGGGACAGGCGGCCGACATCCTTTCGGATCCGCTGTCGCGGGCTAAGTACGATCGGAAGCTACGGGGGTAGATCGAAAGCTGGAGGCGATTTGATGTGGTTGTCTGGAAGCGAGGTAGAGCTCTGTTTCTTTTTACGGCGCTGATAATGTGGTGAATTGGAGACCACGTAGGCCGATAAGGGATGCCAGTGCTCATGATAGACCTAAGTATCCTGTTTGATGCTGTCATTGAGCTTTGCCTTGGACGTGATATTCATGACAGATAGTCGAATGATAATCTCGCGACAGGATCGTTAAGCCTATTGAACCAGACAGCCTCAACTGCGTAGAGCCTCGACGACACTAAAGATTGGTCATGACGAACTAGAGTAGTGTTTGCTGGTGGTATGTAATGGTATTGAGGTTCGATTCCTAATGGCGCTGGTACAATGGTGTAGCTGTTTTCTATTTTCAGTAGTTCTTCATCAGATCCATTCATCGAACGACTATGGTATTTTCTTTGTTCCAAGCTGAGAAAAAACGATCTGGGGGTATTAAAGGGCGAGACTTTGTTCTGGTAGATGAGGAAGAATGCACCTTTGTTCTAAAAAAGACCCATGAGCTTTTTGATCAATAAGCGTTATGTGTCGGCCACGTATTTCTCATACGACTGTCTTCAATTTCTCTATACACCAAGTATTCTTCAAGCACAACATCAGTACAGTAATTATTAGCCAACTAGAATGGACACATTACCATTGCGACAAGCCAAGACACAAATCTCTCAGTCCCGGCGGCCTCGAGTTTCAAATGTGGGGCAGTCCCAAACAACCATCGACTTGTACCTCAGACCTACCGCGAAAGTCAAACAGGGCCAGAATGACATACGTAAATACTTTCCTCCAGTGGCCGAGACCAATGTGATCTCAAATGTCGAGAGCAGCATTTCCAATTTCTCTGTGAAGACGCCAACACTTTCGAAGCTGAACTACGACGACAAGGTGGCAGCTAAATGTCAGGCGTCAGCTCTCGGTGCGCGTCCCGAGTCGCCAGCGGACAGCATAATATCCATCCCTGAGAGTCGGAAATCCGGCAAAAGCGCACCGGGTACTTTTCGTCAACCACCAAAACACAACCATGCCAAGTCTGCAGGGCTGCCGAGACTTGACCCGTTTTTCGACGGAGAGGAGTTCCCGCAGTCCATCTGGCCAATGGCACCTAGGATAAATGACGTTGTACGCCATTCACTTGTCCCGAAACCCTTGAACATCAGAATGCCTCCACCTGCGACCGAAACGAGTCGACCTCCCAGCCAGACCACTTCTTCACCTTCGAGTGTGGGAGATCCTGATACTGCGTCCCTTGACGGGAAAGGACGAGAAGCTCAAAGTTTCAAGCAGACGTATTTGAGTGTTCATTCTCGCCAACATACGAATGATAGCCCAGTCAGCCCAGTCAGCCCTCTCACTGCGTTGCGTGATCCCAGTCCAAAGCCATTGCGCCAGCGCACGAATCGTCCTGCCATCTTGAGACCCAATACTGCGCCAAAGGCAATAGAAGCCTACTCTAATGACAGAGTTATATATTTTCTTCCCAAGATTTCGCCAAATTCGGAATCATCGACAGACGAACGAGAGCCTTTGATAAGGACCAGGTACCCGAAACCGATGGAGAAGCCCTCGATTAGAGACCTATTCAAAGCCAAGAGGCGGGTTGTGAAATTTGAAGGAGTCAATTCTGCTCAGATAGACACGAGGAAGGAGGCGCTGAAGGAGAAAACTATGGCTGCTTCTCCAGGTATGCGAACGCACTTTGAGCTGACGGTCAAGGTTTGTTACTGACGTTCATAGGGCTCCAAAGATACTATGAACATCTTGCATCTCGAAAAAATGCAGCCCATATGAAAGAGAGAGGGGAAGAAAGAAAGAAGTCAGATCAGAGCAAAAAGATTGAGGAGAACCTGCCCTTAGCACGCCTTGATTCAGGATCATCCAGTAAAAAGAAAAAGAAGGGGAAGGGATTGCTTAGGT
Organism: Alectoria sarmentosa; assembly: GCA_009733775.1. Taxonomy (NCBI): domain Eukaryota; kingdom Fungi; phylum Ascomycota; class Lecanoromycetes; order Lecanorales; family Parmeliaceae; genus Alectoria; species Alectoria sarmentosa. The sequence continues at coordinate 248,611 of WOGZ01000007.1, forward strand.
TGATAGAGGCTTACTCCAAACATGTAGAGGGGCTTCAGATGATACAGTAACCGCTGAGGTACATAGAAAATTCGATATCTCCGCTCCACCTAGTTGATGGCCATTATTATTCTTCTCAGGTCAGGCAACTCCCACTCATACGTTCAAAAACGGCTAAGATCTCATGGGTAGCTCAACCTGAGTCTCCGGGGTCTGGAATGTCAAAGCCGAACAGTACGTCATTGCTGAAGACCTGATCGACAGTTCCGCCTGTTGTATTAGACATGCTGTGAATTGCATCTGGTATGTCGAGAGAACCGTTGAAATCCTCTTCGGGCTGTTGGAGGCCTGTAATTATCGCGCTTTGGGTCCGGGTATCAGCATCATTTGCCTTCAGAGGTTGGTCAAAGCTTTGCAGCACTGCGTCAAAGTCAAGATCACCAAAGTCCCATTCTTGGAGCTGACTTGCTCCAACACTAGCGGTCAAACCCTGATCACCTTGCAGGTATTTATCCGGCATGAAATTCTGCGTTGCTTTTATCGACCGTGGCGTGGAATCCTGCTGAGTATTTGCAGAAGCCGAGCGAAGAGGTTCCTCAATTGGAAGACTAACACCCATACGGTTCATCAATTGTAGAATTACGGCTTTCGCCTTAGCAGCTGCAGCAATATTGTCTTCGCCATTTACATCGAAGACTAGGAAACACGTTCGCAGATACGCATAAGCGTTGGTCTCCAGTTGCTTCTGTGCAGCAATTCTGACATGTATAGTAGCGCTAACGTAAGATGCGTAAAGCAAGAAGTAGGGGACCTTTGTAAAGGTGTGAGCGCGGTTGAACGAGTCAAGATACTGTGCAATACTGTCGGCTGCTGCTACGCATGACGAGAAGGAGTCTAGTGCAACATTTGGTAGAGCAGATTGCAGGTGGCCTTCGGAGACAAATGGCCGATGAAGTAGAATTTGAAGCACGTAGAACATGATACTAGTTGATATCAGTAGTAGTCCTTCAATTCAGCGCTATCATTGCTTACGTTGCTGCAAATGTGTGTGGAGCTGGAACGGGAGCTGAGTCAGATCCGATCGAAGCGGGCGAAAACCTTAGATGCAGAGGCACAGTATCATGCCACTCGCTGAGATCACGGTTGATTTTGGTCAAGCTCCGAATAAGCACATCTGGCTCTTCGAACCTTTTCTTCTCCCTATATATCTCATTGAGAATGCTGTTCATGATGAGGCTAAGTTTGCACAGTCTCGAAAAGTTAGACACGGAGTAGGCGGGAGAGTAAAATCTAGATCTGACACGTGAAGGCTCCATTGGTGCCCACTGCTCCAGCTCATCATGATGGTCACGAAAAGTGAACGGTACCGAGATATCCGCTTCTTGAATACTTGCCGGCCTTCCATGATAGAAAGACTGCAGCTTGTCAATCACTTTACTTCCATTAGCTGTTGATCGACCGATCAGTATTTGAGTGGATTTATCTCACTAAAAGCGCTCCAGAAAATCCTCCGTTGTATTTCAATATCTTCTTCGGATACTTGCTTGGACGTGGAAAAACGCGGTTCATTGGTATGCAATCCTAGATCAATGATCATCCTGTATGCCATTCCGGAGTACAGCCAAGCGACGCTTCTACCATTGTCTAGAGCTGATAGGGAAGCGGACATGACAAGTAGGGCTTGGACCGTCGTAGTAGTACTATGGTCGAAATTCTCTCGCAACAATTCTTTGAATTTTTGTAGGAACCTTGCCCTTAGAGCAGCACTATTGGGAGCGTATCGACGGATGCTGTCCTCGCTTACATGCCTCGAGGCATTATGGTAGATTGCATTCAAAAGTAGTTTTGAATAATGCGGCCCACCACAAGCCCAGTCGCGCATGAAGGCTGGCCGGTAGACGACCAGGAAGGTGGAGTTTGCAGTCTTCCAGAACAAGGATATTATCTCTTCCGCGAAATTTTGCTCGACACCGTCAGTGTCGAATTGATGTGTTGAGAAACGGATGCTCTCGAGTAAACCTGAATGAAAGAAGGCATGTCAGCGGTGGGTCGAGAAGGATACCAGAGGCTCGAGGGCAATAAATCATCACGTACGTTGGGTGGCAGCCTTGGCCATCAATTCTGCTGAGAGCGGCTCGAGAAGATGCTCGCTACCATTCGGATCCTGGATATATCTTAATTTTGGAGCATCCTCATCGAATAGGATGCTCGATGGGCCATGAAAGTCGATATTCTTTCGTGCATACGCTCTCACCGGACTCAGCGAAGAATCTTCCTTGGCGGTTGATTCGGCTTCTGTGTGGGTTGATTGAGCAACTGGGTGAGTATTTCCTCCTGACGGAATTCTCCGAATCGAACTCCTTGTCGTTCGCATGCTTCTCTGTGCCTCTTGGTCATCACTTGTGCTACTACCGGCAAGACAGGCTTGGAGTTGTCGATTTTCTTCTTCGAGACGCGAGATGCGTTCATTCGAGGGTCTAGGTTTTTTTGATTCTCGGGCGTAGGTGCATGCTTGTCCGTGCGTTACACAATTAGAACATTTGGGAGATTCGTTGTTACATTTCATCTTCCTCTGATGGCAGAATTGACAGGCTTTCTGCGCTCGCCTTCGTTTCCCGCCTGAAATTGAAGACTCCATAGCTTACTCTGAGATTTTTGATGCACTTGACAGGTTCCTCTTTATCCAAGTTTCAAGCGCTTTCCCAAGTCAATCAGAGGCTAGGCAAACCATCAGATAGAGAGAGAGAAAGTCTGGGTCGCGAAAGCTGGAGAACTGAACACGACAAGAGGAGACGCCTTTAAGAGTGTCAACAGGACGCGCTTAAGTATGGACGCTCAAAGACGCGAGAAATTCTCGCTCTTGATGATTCTTGATCCTCACATTTGTAGCATTGCACCTGCCGCCTTGGGTTGACTGTGAGCCTGAACCCTGTTGCAGAGGGGACAACGAGTAAAAGAGAAACGCGTGAAGGAAGGTTTCAAAGAATCATCGTCCTCTCCCAAGTTTCGTGGTTCCATCTCGAGCGAGGACAAAAGAGCTGAGAGGAGTCTATGAGATTATTCAGCGGAAGGATGGATACCATTGCGCTAGCTCTCGGACACCATTCCACTTTGATACTAGCCTTGGGACGAGTCGGTCTTACCGTAAGTCCGTAACGATGAGTGATGAGCTGTATTTTTCCAAGACCTCGACGATGGAGCAAAAGTCATGTACAGAGGGGACACTACCCCGACCAAGGCGCCAAGGCCCCCTGAGTTGTTACGAAGAGCCAATTCAGTCTGGTTGATAGCGACAGAAGCATGCGAAGAAAAGATGGGAGCTCTTGAGAATTTGCCCGTGCGGAGTTGCAATCCGAGCTTCCTGACTTTTCCTACTTCCTCTTATATTCCATCGATTGCACGGCAAAAAAAGGTCTTTATGAACCAAAATCCATCTTTAAATTGAAGTTATGTGCATCCAGCCATATGAAAGCCGTCGGCACACTGGTAAGATTAAAGTAAAGGTAAAATTCGACGTCGAATTGCAGCAGATATCTAAACACTGTGAAAGCTCCAAACCCTCCTAACATTCCCGGGTTGTGCAGTCTGGCAAACTGTCAAATATGAAATTCTCAACAGGTCTTTTGGTTTTGACACACTTTGGTGGGTACTGACCAGAAGGACTGGGCGTTCATTCGAAAACAATCCGAATGAAGAGTCTTCGAGGTAGGAAAGGTAGTGTCCCTCCACACAAACCGACAATCATTCAAGACTTCTATCGTCAGAAACGTAGCATCTTTCTGGCAACGCCCCCTTTGAGACTCAAGAGCTTTGAAAGTGAGGTAAAAATTGAGGAGCTGGGTATTGATAGTATCGAAGGTGAGGGAATACTGGGTCAGACGTGGGGCGTTGACAAAAGTTCCTTGAGTGGCAAACATGCCATCTTTCTTTCTTACTCTGAATGTGCACTGTCCACTAAAAACGTAGAGTCCTTCATCTTGAGTATTGGTATAGGTACAGGGTCCACCTCCTCGTTCATCCGTGACGATCTATTCAAGAAGCATGAAGCTGTTCTCACTTCACATACCGGTGACCAAACGTCGCTTGCCAGAGGTTGCCAATCTGCCAGAAGGCGAGTGCTGGATCCGCATGGGCAACGATGGGATTGTTGTATCTGGTTGCCATACGTGACTAAGGTCTTCTTGGGACGGCTTAAATGTATCAAGCTGAAGCGTCTCGGAGGCTGGTGTGCTTGGATCGATAGGGATGAGGGTAAAATCTTTGGAATTTTAATCTTCTGTACGTTATGGTCAGTATTCAAGAAAGCATTGCTTGAGTCTTGGCCTCACGATGATGATGTCGTATTAGGCACGGTACAGCAGCTTTTCCGACGCGGGCCATCAATCTTTACCTCTCTATGGTCATCTCAGCCCCAGGGTGTGACTGCGGACAAGGTCAAACGCTGTTGCGGAATGGGTGCAAGAGGACGCGGATTATGCGGTAACGGAACGTGCTGGCGCATTGCATATCACAACAAGCCATTTTTCTTCTTCTGGGACCTACGTATGACTCGCTGTGCTGTCAGTCGAAAAAGGCGGAAGTATTAGATGATGCAGCACCAAGGCTCCTAGTCCGATCCCGGACTATTCTGGCCCACGGCAACTTTCAAGCCGCGGCATCGACAAATTCTGTCCACTCCCAAGCAACCAATTACTGACCATCGCTGTGCCACGAAATAAGAGTATCTTTCAGCTTGAATATAAGCGAAGCTTATAGAATGCAGTATCAGGGGTCTCGGTCCAAGTCTCGGAACATCCTAGCCCACGGCAAGTCTCGAGCCGCTACTGCACGAAGACTCCCATACACAATCCCGTCAACTTTTCCTCTACATTTACAATCGCATGACTCGTACTTAGCTGAAGGATGATCGTGCGTTAGTCTTATCGTGAGGGGCATTATGCATCACCCCCTCACAAGGAGAAGCTACCATTGGTTACCTACAGTGGATTAACAGCCACCTGCATCCTTAGGCTTGATTGAAGCTCTCTCCATCTGTAGCATGATATCACACATGCGTCGGGGGCAGGTTGTACAACTCGCGCGGAATGAGCCGGCTATTTTGTACTCTATATAATGGACGTCCCACAACATGTCTCTCCCATATCCTCAATCTGACTGGTAAAACAGCATTCCTAGTCAAGTACCACGGCCTCACCAAATTCTCCAAACAATCAGTCCGTTCTATCGTCAATTCTCACGACCTCGAACAGCCCCACCAGTGCTTCTCAACCTTGCACCCCCGCAAAATGGCGTCTCTCCCACACCCCACCAACCCAGTCAGTTCCATGAAGAAGGCCGTCGATGTAGCCATCATCGGAGGAGGCATCGGTGGCCTATGTCTGGCTCTAGGCCTTCTCAAACAGTCACACCTCGACGTACAAGTATATGAAGCCGCCTCTAAATTCAGCGAGATCGGTGCCGGAGTCGCATTAGGACACAATGCTGAGCGAGCACTCGAGCTCATAGGGCCCGCCGCAAAGCAAGCAATGGAGAGGCATGCCACCGGAAACCTGTGGGCCTCTCATTCCAATACATTCGGGCAGTACAAGGTCGTAAGTCGTGGCTTCATCCTGAGACTCAACTACATCTACTGATCTTTAGGAAAAAAGGGCACAGGAGAAAAAGAAGGCACACTCATCTGCGCCCAGAAGGACACCAATGGTATGCAGAGCGTACATCGTGCGCACTTTCTCGACGAGTTGGTCAAAGGGATCCCGGCCTATCGTGCCCATTTCAACAAAAGGCTCCAAGACCTTGAAGAGACGGAAGACGGTGTGATCCTACACTTCAAGGACGGTACTACCGCTACCGCTGATGTAGCCATTGGAGCCGATGGCGTACACAGTAAGGTTCGAGAGTTGCTGATCGGCGCAGAGGCGGCGAAGCCAGTCTTTTCCGGTTCAGTGATCTACAGAGGGTTGGTACCAATGGAGAAGGCGATTGAAGCATTAGGGTCTGAGCATGCTCAGAACTCCACCACGCTATGTGGTCCAGGTAGATTGCTTCCACCATCTTTAAGTCCACGCAAACTAACAACGAAACAGGCAAGGGTGCTATCAGCTATCCAATCGACTTCGGCAAGTCTCTCAACGTCGCCGTGCTCACATTCGGTCGCAAGGAGTGGCCGTACGAACAGTGGATCGTGCCTGCCAAATATGAAGAGGTTGCGGCGTCATTCAAAGGCTGGGGCAAACCTGCGCAAGCTATCCTGAAGGTACCTATCTCTACCCTCATAAACTACCGCTCCAATGCTCAAGATTCGATCCCAGCTCCTCGACTCCCCTTCCTTCTCCGCCTGGGGCCTTTTCGATAGCTCACCTGCCCCATTTTTCCACAAGGGCCATATAGCCATGATGGGAGACGCAGCCCATGCCTCGACACCCTTCCAAGGACAAGGAGCCGGCCAAGCAATCGAAGACGCCTGCGTGCTCTCCGCCCTATTTGAGAAAGTCTCCACGCCCAACGATGTGCCCAATGCGCTCGCTGCATACGATCAAATCCGCCGTCCTCGTGCCCAGCGGGTGGTCAGCACGAGTCGGGAATCGGGCCAATTGCTATCGATGCAGCAGCCCGGGGTGGGCGATGACTTGGAGAAGATGAAGGAGAAGCTCGACACGAGGATGCATTGGATCTGGCATCGGGATATGGTGGCGCAGAATGAGGCTGCTATCAAGCTGTTTGAGGAGGCTCGTTGAGCTGAGGTTGAGTTGGGCTAGGGGGTAGTGATAGCGTGTTTGTGATTCAAAAAATCAAATTTCGGCTATAAATCTAAATGCTCTACCATTTGGCGTCCCTTGCAGTTGAATTTCTGTCAGAGATCCCGCAGTATGTTGTATCGCCTACAATTCCGGGTACTACACAATGTACCTCCAGGTTCTACCATATGAGTGCAGATACTTAGGCTTAATCTCCTAAATTATCGTCTGACGAATCTAGAGCGGCCGATATTATGTGGAAGAATTGGAGAATGTGCTCATGTTGTTATCTGTATCTGAAGCTCGAAAGACACACTTTTGAACATCAAATTTGGCGCATCTTCCCTACGCTTCTGCGACAATCTGAGCTCGAAACTATGGATTATGGCATTTCATGGGTTTGTAGCCTATATGGTTCGGAATTTTAGCACTCTGAATCTTTTTTGGGTGGAAAAGTTAGGAAGGAAGGGGCTGCATCCCTAATAAATTGGGGGCTTTCGGCGGTAGACTGTCAGTCCCTTTGGGTCCGGGGCCGAAATGATGTGTCAGGTTGAAAAATATGAGAGGTAAGATGGGAGAAAAGGGGCGATGGGAGTGGTGTACTGTTCCTTTTTCTTGCGCAGATTTTGGGCATAGATCCGGGATTGTCTGCCTTTGATGATCGAGCTTCTTCGAGAGGAGAAGCATTTGAGGGAAATCGTGGGCAGTGTTGCTTTTTTGGAGCAAGAATTTGGGGACCGTGTCCGCTTCGGCTGCTACATTTCCTGGTACCCTGACTGCATTGTTACAGATGAACTTCGAACGTCAAATACAAGCTAGACCCTATCAGTACTAGCGTCAAAGCAGTGCCATCAAATATCTAGAACTCATTCTTGAAAGTCCGACAATACTACAGCTATCAAATTTATGCCAACTCCTCACCAAGCATTCTATTTGTACGACTCCTAGTCCTCGCGATTGGGGCTGGAGCGCTCATCCATGGCTGCGCGTAGCAAAGCAATTACACCCTCAAGCCTAGGCTCCGATATCTCTCGAGCGTATCTCGTGACTTGGGACAGTAGATTGTTGCCCTCCTCATCGACGCATTCGATGTCAATATCAGTGCGCGTGAGCAAGCGCTTCACTGTAGCTTCGTGCTTCGGAAGACGCGCCTTCTTTACGGATTCCCAGTATCCCATGTCGTCGAGCCATCCGTATGCCGCTTGCGACAAAGGTGTATGACCTTTTTTGGCTTTCGAATTCAACTCAATCCCAGGACATGTCAATAACAACTTGACCATAGCCTCGTGACCAAACATTGCCGCTATTGCTAAGGCGTTCCTGCCCCTAGTGTTTTTGCAGTTCACGTCAAGACTGTGGTGCGTGAGCAAAAGCTTCACCATGCCTTCATTGTTGTATGTCACTGCCACTAACAAGGGCGCCCAGCCTGCATCAACTTCAGTATTCACATCAATGTCAGCGTGCGATAGTACACTTTGAAGTGGACATACATTCCATCTACCGCAGATACAATGGCGTCCTTGATGGTTTGCTGCATCTTCAGAATTTTGGACACAAACTTTGGCAACTCGTCTAGATGACCGCTCACGTGTCTTTCAACATCCTCGTTGCTAGCACACACCTCCAATCTCACGTTGTACTGGACCTGTTCCGTTACGCGAGGGATATCACGCGAGGTCATCATCAAGTTGAGAGGGCTTCTGGCTTGTAGTGCGGAAAGTTTCGACAACAAGGTCGGAAGCAATCTGGCATGTTGCTGCAATTCATCGAGTGCGTCTATAACGATATAAACCTGCGAAAAGCTAGCCGCTATCAACGGGAGTGACTCGAAGACTTCGTCGAGAGTCGGACGAGCGACGTCTTTGCTTCCATTGTTGAGGCGTTCGTACATTCTTCGTATATGTTCGGGAATGGAAAGTTTATGCTGAAGAAGCTGCTTCAAAAGGTTTGCTATCAAAGCCTGAGTTGTTTGCTCATTCTGCATCTTGTAGTCGCAGAAGATGTAAGCCACCCCAATATGTTGTTGGCTGCGCGATGTATTAACGAGATGTTCGATAGCAATAGAGGCCAGCATGGTCTTCCCTATTTAACAATTAGAGCTTCTGTTCCGAAGGTCCAATTCCGAACCGAAGGTACGGACCTGCACCCGGCATGCCAATGCAAAGTAGTGTCGCTCGATTATCGCTCATCCATTCCTGGAATTCTTTTGATTCAAGAAGCCATTTCCCCGTTCCTTCCTGTCGCTGTTCCAGGAGTACACCTTGCTGCGAGGAGAAGTTCAACGCAGAGACCCAAAATAAGATCTTTTGGCGTTCATGGTCTTCGTTGTGTGACTGCAGCTTCTGAGCCCGTTCATCTAGCATGGTGATCCTTTCATTCGTTGACTGAGCCGCCTTACTATAAGCTGTCAGCCTGAGTTCTTGCAGCGCAGACCTCGAAAAGTAGCACGGACCTGGCAAGGCTGAGGATGAATAGATGCAACAAGGTCGTATTCGAAACGATACGACTTCGAAGATCTCTGATACTTTCCTCATCCCAGGTAATCTTCTTCCATGCCTTCTCCGTCCTACCCTTTAAGCTTGATGATTTTAGGCCCAGACTCTCAAACTTCTCAAGCACAGCGTTGGTATCGTCAAGGACACCTTCGCAGGCTCGTACAATAGAATTTAGATCATCTTCTTGCTTTTCGTTGAGTCCCATTCCGGGTAAGCCTTGGGCAGCATCGTCGAGCACAATGTAAAAGTTTAAGAATCTGGAACTAATTAGCAATTGTCTTGGGAGACCTCGATGAGCTTACTCCGTCTAAATCGCAGTGAATTGGTCAGAAGAGTCTCGGACCCGACCCCAAATGTCATGAGCTAGCTTGGAGACCGCTAAGATGTCCCCCACACCGACGCCAAACGACATATTGACTGCCGATGCTTCGACTTCGCTCGATAGCCTGGGCGGGTGGAATACTGCAAAGAAAACAGCCCGATCGTTGAAATTCGGCCTCCAGAGACGAGGAAAAGTTCAATCAGAAATTATTGCTCCATCAGCAGGGGAGGGATGAAGACGAGGGATTAATGATGCTGACTTGGTGGGCTCGCAGGCACTAGCTGCTTCGCTGTCCGAAAAGCAATGCCGAGACATTAAGCCTGCATGCCCAAAGTTGCGTGAGGGATGCACAATGCCGCGCTCACGGATTTGTCCGTTATATCAAGACCATTACGTCTCGTTCTGGTGTCACGACAAAGTCGACCAATCTACGAATCCACGGTGGCTCCTTTGCAGATATATTAGCTACTTCGATACAAATATCTTCCCCATTGCATTTACAACTCATATGACCAAGCAACTATGGGTTGGGGTTGCGTAGAGATCTCAGTATCACTATGATAGCCTTGTCGGCCCCCCCCCAAACCACTTGTCTAGCTGCAGCTGCACGTCGCCGTATCCTCGCTCAGACTGGCAGCTCCAAGACCAAATACCTGCACTTGGAAACGCGATCAGTGGTCCCAGCAATGCTTTCGACGATAAAATCATCTTGATCGTAAAGTCGTCCTTTCCGTCTTGCTGTAGTACCTAAGAGTGTAGCTAATGAAAAAGCTCTAGCAGCAAAAGACCAACCTTTCTAGCCGTCACATAATCATAGGAAGGAGCTCACCCTTCTCTGTTACATGAAAACGATTGTACAGCAATCCAGGCGTCTTTCACTGGCCTGAAAGTAAATGTATGAAGGAGAATGTAGCAAAGGTCTTGCACAACTTGTAAACAATCCCTTAAATTTAAACCTGTAAAGGTGCGCTACCAGAAACATGCGGCCGTTACATCCAAACGAACCTAAACTTCTCATCAATTTGGGTGAAGGCAAGCTGAAAGATGGCTTCTGCGGGGAAAGGATTGCGGAGAGGTAGAGGGAAAATGATGGCTCGAAGAACAAACATGTTGCGCTCGCAGGAAATTGCGTTCGATTATCTTCGATTTATGATGGCAACTTCGCAGATCGCAAAAAACAAATATTGGGAGTGACTGGGAGTGGGCGATTCTGAAATTGGGGATTGCTTGCAAGAGAAAAGACTGCTTGGTGTATGGGTGAGGAACCAGATATCCGGAAGCACATGCGCCCGATCCAATCGCAGTAATCCTTCTTCGCACAGAAGAAAACGTTCTCCGCTAAGAGAGAGGCTGTATGATCGCTGGCTACGAATGAGGAGATGGGTACAAAGCCGTAAAAAAGAAGGACTGTATTCAGCGATCTATTCCTACCACTACAACACCCACCTCGTCAAAAACATCAATCAACACAGCCCGTACAGCATGAATTACACCCCCCCCTCCCTCCCCCCCCAACCACACAGCCTCTAGCTCTGCGCTGCCTCAATCACCAAGCACCCCCCCACATTCGGCAGCGTGTGGCACCCCCCCCGCCGTATCCTTCCCTTCCAAATCATACGCCCGCTGCGCGCAAGCGGCGCTGATATCGCCGTTCAAACTCGCATCAACCGCCTTGGAGCCCATGGCGTCCCATTCCGCATCAGCCCAGATACTAATCACGTCGTAAGATCCCAGATCGTCGCTCAGGCTTTAAGAGTGGGAATTGCTGCGCGACTTGCGCGTTTGTAGAATAGCTCTTGTCCGTGGAGGTCGGAGGAGCCTTTGCAGCTGGCGTCGGTGTAGGTGCTGATGGAAAGGCTGGAGTCGCTCCCGCTGCCGATGGGGGGGTTGCCGGGAGGGGGGGGAGGGTCAGGTTGGTGAGGTTGGTGGGGGCGGGGAGGAGGGGGGGGAGTGCGAGGATCCACCCATGGCGATGGTGATATGGTGGCTTTAATCTGGCTTATAGTAATTTCACCTTGGGGATCTGCTTACATGAGGCGCTCTTTATGAGACAGTGGAGTACAAAGAGAGAGGGTTGTTATGCTCGCATGGTTGAAGAAAGAGTTAAAGAATAGAGATAAAAGATTTCTGGTACCTCTTTTTCCAGGGATTTTTTTTGGCTTGTAACACGAGTCGAGAGACAAAGATGACTGCAGAGCGACTCTCGGTTTCTTGTTATGACCGCTTAGAAAAGCCGAAGATGTTCGAGTGTCGTCGAATGACAAGACGCCTCACCTCGACCACGTCTTGTTGTAAGTTGTACCTGACTTGGAGGGAAACTCAACGCTCGAGGTGACCATTCACGAGAGAAATCGTGGATGAGATGACCGGTCGCAGGGCGAGCAGTCATCATGAAAGTCTTGGGGAGTCAGTGACCGGTCGCATTTGTTGAGCCCCTTCGGAACCAGAAGCCGAGGTAGATCGGTCGCAGTCGAGTCGAATGCCTTCCTTGGTAGCTTACACTCGGTCGCATTTTCCAGCCCCGCTCGTAGAGAGAGCTGCGGTGGTCAGAACATGCGATGCTGGGACACTTGGTGAGTCCTGCAATTTTGGAGAATGGAAAATTTGGAAGGGATCAGGTCGATGGTGTTCAAGAAGAGGTTTTCTTCCTCAAGAGCACGTGATAATACCTTTGGAGGAGATGGATATTGGAGAGCACATCTGGAGATTCTTCTGTTCGTGTTAATACCGAAGCTAGGCGAAGTTGCATACGCAATAGTGGACGAAGACGAAGAATCTGGAAGCTGTGCTAGATGTAGTGGTGTTGTAGGTGAACGCCAACGTGATAGATCGAAGGATACTGAGCGCTATGGAGCTGAGGCGAAGGACGTGAAGCAGGTCTGTAGCATATATGACCCTTGGTTTTCGCTTTTTGTCTCGACTGGGACGGTTTTTCTGTCTGATATTGAGAGGAGATACAAGGGTAAAGAGTATGAGATACTACTATTGAAAGTGGAAAAAGGCGAGCTTGCTGAATAGTCGATCAGAACAAGTGTGCCATTACCAGCTACTTCTGCAATTTCCCATAATCTTGGTGTTATTCAGCTTCTCCTCCAGCAGCTTCTCCATTTCTTCATGGGCTTTTCTAGCTGCGTATGACCGCGGTGTTAGATTATCTTCATCCTGTGAGTCTGAAATCACATCGTCCCGTTCCAAAAGAAGCTTCACCACCCTCTTATGGCCTTTTTCAGTTGCGTATGACAGCGGTGTTTGATCGTTCACATCCCGCGAGTCTATTACCACATCGTCCCGTTCCAAAAGAAGCTTCACCACCCTCTTATTGCCTTTTTCAGCTGCGTATGACAGCGGTGTTCGATCATTCACATCCCGCGAGTCTACTACCACATCGTCCCGTTCCAAAAGAAGCTTCACCACCCTCTCATGGCCTTCTTCAGCCGCACGTGACAGCGGTGTTCGCTTTCTCACATCCCACGAGTTTGCTACCACATCGTCCCGTTCCAAAAGAAGCTTCATCACTCTCTCATGGCCTTCTATAGCTGCATATGATAAAGGTGTTCGATGGAATGCATCCTGTGAGTCTGCTACCACATCGTCGCGTTCCAATAGAAGCTTCACCACCCTCTCATGCCCATATTCAGCCGCCCGTGACAGCGGTGTTCGATTACTTTTATCCTGCGAGTCTGCTACCGCTCCTTGGTCCAAAAGAAGCTTCACCACTCTCTCATGGCCTCTTTTAGCTGCGTATGACAGCGGTGTTTGATCGTATACATCCTGCGAGTCTGCTACCGCTCCTTGGTCCAAAAGAAGCTTCACGATCGTCTCATGACCTCTTCTAGCCGCCCATGATAGCGGTGTCTGGCCTTGTTTATCCTGGAAGTCCGCAACCACATCATTCCGGTCCATAAGAAGCTTCACTATCGTCTCTTGTCCTGCCATAGCCGCCCAGAATAACGGTGTTAGACCACCTGTATCCTGCGAGTCTACTACCGCCCCTTGGTCCAAAAGAAGCTTCACGATCGTCTCATGACCTCTTCTAGCCGCCCATGATAGCGGTGTCTGGCCTTGTTTATCCTGAAAGTCTACTTTCACATCATCCCGGTCCATAAGAAGCTTCACTATCGTCTCATGCCCTTCCTTAGCCGCCAGTAACAGCGGTGTTTGATGATATTTATCTGGAGAGTCTGCTATGACATCTTCTCGGTCCAGAATAAGCCCTGCTACTGTTTCATGTCCTTTTCGAGCAGCATATGATAGCGCTGTCTGGCCATTACTATCTTTGGCGTTCACTATTGTTTCGCCATCTAGAAGCTTCGTTATAACACGGATCAAACCAAACCAAGCAGCAAGATGCGCTCCAGATACCTGGTCTAAAACTTCCTGAGTGTAGCCCTTGGATCGATAATCAGACACGAAAAGTATTTGACAGGAGCAAGATATCTTGTTATTGTTTTTGAAGAAGTTCAACGCGAGGTCCTCGACAGTATGTTCCTCCGCTTTGTAGGCATGATGACCCCAACTCCGAGCGGCATAGTCGAGGAAACAATTTTCTTCTAGCCGGATTTCGAATTCCTGATCAGAGGAGCATCGGCCGTTTTCAAATGTATCAAAGGAAAGATAAGTGAGACAAATCTCTGCGATCTGACTGTCTGCATCCGGAAACAATTCTTGTTTTCTGTCCCTGAAATATTCCTCGACTGTGAAATGCACTAGACGAATCGTTCCGCCTTGAACATCGAGGGTTATGAGTCCAGCAGAGACAGAAATAATAAGAGCTTCATCCTCAAGTGCTTCCTCATCCAAGCTTTGATCTCCACGTCGGACGGCCAAGGCATGTTGTAATTCATTCATTCGGAGTGGTCGGAGCGCATTCGAGATCCAAGATAGAGCTGATAATGCAAGCTTGCTATGCTCCTGAACCTGGCCCTGAATTCGAGCCATTGCGTCGTTGTATGTGTCACCCAACTTGGTTGGTAGAGTTTCCAATGCCTTCCGAAGATTAGCGACACTTGTCTGGCACCCAAGTCTGTCTAGATGTAAACGTGGTAGTAGGAACCTGGAAAGACGATTATTACCTTTCAAACCCGCTCTCATAAAGGTAATACTAACATGCCTTCAGCCTTCTCGACTAACCTGCTCACTATCAGATTGCCGAGGTCGGCATCAACCCGCAAATTCTTCGCAAACCTAAATTTGGAAGGATCGTGAATTCGAGAACGCAAGTACAATTCAATGTCGGAACCTGCAGCGCAAATGTCGAGGCGAACGCATCCGGCGAGTCGTTCTTGTATCAAGCCATTTTCTCTCGACGTGAAAAAGAGTGTACAACCTCTAGAGTCTTTCCTTTTTTGCTGCAAATTGAGAAGGATATCCAGTAGAGTCAATTGCATTGCATTCTCCTCATCGTCGTTTACGAAATGCTCATCTAGAGCATCGACCAAAATGAAAGATCTCCGGAAGTGATTTGAAAGGGACGAGAGTAACCTAGAGAGATCTTCCAGTGACAGCGAGCTTTGACCATTCCCATGTTTGGTGTACAAGTCTATGACATCTTTGGGCATGTCGCTCTGTTGTAAGACCATTTGTTTTACCAGACTTGAGATGAGGTTGACTGTTGTCTGGGTTTTGCGATCCTTGTAGTCACAATATATATAGGAAATTGACACGTCTTTCTCAGTGAAAACTTGACGGAGATGCTCGATGACAATTGATCTGCATGATATTAGTCTAGTACAAGTCTGACTTAGCTGGTAGTTTATAAGATTGTAAACGTACGTCATCACCGACTTCCCCGCCCCAGCTAATATGGGTCAGCTAATCAGGTCCTTAGGGAGGAATGTACAAGCTTACGCATGCCGGGACACCATAATGCTGAGGGTCTATCATGCACACCATTTCGCCAGTCTTGGAAACTTTCTCGTTCCAACAGCCATTGTCCAGTTCCTGGATGACGCTTGGAAAGTATATCTGTCTGCTTTTCCTTGAAGCTAAGGTTGGAGATCCACGTCAGTATTGCTTGATTCTCTCTAGCATTGTGCCATTCTTGCTGTTCTCTCCTCGCAGCTATCACCTCTGTACGAATCATGAGCCCCAGTGACATTGCGTCCATCGATACCATATTGTTGAAGAGCTGACAACAACGACGGAGGTTGTCTATTGAATTACGAGTGCTTTTGGCAAGGAAAGGCCCCTTCAGCCTCTCCCAGCCCATTCGGCTTCCTTCATCCCTCTTCTTCAGCCCATTTAGCACCATTTCCAGCTCTGCTTTGCAAGATTCGATAGACAATTTGGTTTCAGCGGTCGTAGGAGCATTTGGCCCGAGCTCCGATAGCAAAATGGATGGGCGGTCTTCGAAAGCTTCTTTGAAGTTGGGGTCATCAAGGAAATTCGTCCTTGTCTCTGAGAGGACAGTCTTCAGGCTCCGAAGCTCATTCATAAAGTTCTTCACATCAGTAGGTGCATCTTTCCAATCCAGCCCGAATTGGGTGACGATTTGAGTGATCTGAATTGTTAGCCCAAGAACCCCGACGACTCCGGCTGCGACATCAAGTCCCGCTGCCATTGGATCAACCACAAAGCTTGTAACGATAGTCTAAGATTCTCACATATCAATACACATTCTCCAAACTTATAAAGGGTATCCAATTGAAGCAAACGGTTTCCTCCAACCAACTTACCAAAAGTGAGACTATATGTTACTCTTCTCTCAGAACAAGGATGTAACAGCAAGGCGTAAGGCGAAAGACGCAACAGCAAGGCGTAAGAG
Organism: Alectoria sarmentosa; assembly: GCA_009733775.1. NCBI lineage: Eukaryota > Fungi > Ascomycota > Lecanoromycetes > Lecanorales > Parmeliaceae > Alectoria > Alectoria sarmentosa. The sequence goes on from WOGZ01000007.1 coordinate 264,904, forward strand.
GACAAGAATATGCGTTTAACAAGACCTGGAGTTCAAATGTATAGCCGAATAATGCTGGCCTGCAGTTGGAGTATTAAGAAGAAGCAGCCGCTCTTCATCATTGATAAATTAGACCAGTATGTTGAAGGCGAGATTGCGATGGTGGGGGGGGCATTTTTGAGATAGCCAGGCTAAGCACTAGATGACTCAGTGCATGTGACTAGCTCTATGTACTTTCGACAACTCAGGTCCAGCTAGATACTTGGAATTCTCAACCTTGATGACTGATCACATCTTTAATTCGGCGACTGTGTTCTCAGATCTAAACTTTCCTCTTCAACAGCGGATCAACGAGCGATGAAAAATGCTGACAACTTCCCAAGAAAGTAAGACTTGGCAGATGACGCAGTGTCGTGTGGACTTCCACCCAAGGGAGCCCAGTCGGCTCTACTTCGGGCCCGAGATATTGACAATGCCAAGCTCAATGGAAAGGCAAGTGCAAACGAAGACTGGGGAGGTTATTCCACACACCTCGCTGGGTCCTGTTTATTCTCTGGATAAAGCACCCTTAATCACAATTGCCAGTTGGCCTCGAAGCCAAAAACTCGCAACGCAGTTGGAATCGCCGAATCGAGAGCACTACCGACGTAGCGGATCTGGAGTGCTGAATCAATGCCTTGACTTCTCGCCTATATAACGTCAAGACTCCATCGAGGGCCTAGGATGGTCGGAGCGAAGAAGTAGAAGTTGAAGGGCTGGACATTGGCCCAAACGATGCTGGAAAATTTACACTTGATTCGACTAAATGCATTGAGAATGACCGTGTTGGGTAAGTAGATATTGTCGGCCAAGTCTCCCCCCACTTCCTGTAGTAATGTTCTTCCACGGATCAAGGGCAGCAGATATCAGACGCAGGAGACCAGCTCTATTCCTCGCCATGTTGATGGCGGCTGCCGGAATGTTTCTAGTCGAGGAAAAGAATGCCACTAATAGATGTCTCATGGCGCTCTTCTCAGACCGGATCATGATGCAAGGCGTGAAGTCGATGGTTTTGGTTCAAGCGCTTCAGGTCACATCTTTGTGTTACTATTCGCTCAAGCGACTTGTACAGCTCAAGTTCTATCGATTGGTACAGTAGATCTCACGCAATGCTGATCTGGATATCTCTAACGTGCTTGTTCTAAATCCGACATTTCCGAAGTCATGGCCATGGACCTCGGCCTCAAAAGTGAGTTGTAGAACGCAAACAGAGTCAGAATCATGCCCACAAAAAGAGGAACTTAGAAGCTGCCCGGGACGATCTCAGAACGCCAGAGAGCTTAGCACAGCAGAGGCGTGACGAGCTTAGCTTACCTGCTATCTCGTAGAGAACTGGACAAGGGTAGAATCTAATTGCATTACCTGGATACAAAATTGACAATAATGTGTGGTCTACGTCGCGCCAACTTGATCTGATAGACTCCTTATGCAGACGCATGTCTGACATTTTTAGAATCTTCACCCGACTCTCTCCAATCTGAAGGAGTTTTATTCCAATGGATTCGTATTCAGCATGTCGCCGAAGAAATCGGCATCATGCTCTCCGCAGATGAGCCCGCTCGATCCACCGAGTCCAACGAAGCAAAAACCAGAAATATAGTCAAAGGATTCGAAAGTCAACTTTAGCCCTGTACGACAAAAGATCTGGCCCTTCTCGTAAGAGACTTACCTTTCCCACTTTGAAATGATAGAAATTGAGTTATTGAAATCAGTTCAAATGACCTAGCGTCCCTCACCCTTATCGCCGAAAACACAAGTCTCTACCTGTACGAAGTGGCCGTGCACATCGGCCAAGACGCATCCGGCCTCCAGGCGCCATTTACGGAAAACACGTTTAACAGCATCCGACCGAACCACAATCAGCCTCTCTTCACCAACAGCATCAACGATGTCTCCACCAGTCTCTCCACCATCCATGTCTTCTTCTCCTCCCACCTCTCCATGCCCATCAAAACCGTCCGCTTCCTCTCCTCCGTTTTCTTCGTTCGACTCGTTTACACAGTTTTCATCATGATCAAAACGTGCCTCAACGCCGCCGCGCCGGCCGAGGAACTCAGCGTCCATTCACCATGGGGGATCTCGACTTCAACGACTAACAGCTGCCTCTGCAGAGGTTGCTGGGTCGGGCGGGACAAGGTGGGAGGTGTGGGGGCGGTGAGGGTCGCGTTTGTGGTTGACGCGCTGCGGAATTGGTATTGGAGGCAGAGACGTGGTGGTGGCGAGCATGTGCCTGTCTCTGATGCTTGGGATTGCGGTGGAGGAACAGTTGACAGCGCACCTTTCGTACCTCTTGCGGTGTCTCCGTGCTCACGGATTGCGGTCCAGCGGCTGGTGGGATTTCATTGTTTGATAGTAGCGATTTCGACCTCGAGGATATGCAGTTTGGTGTCGCGGGGTAGGATCTCAGTCAGTATATTATGGGCGATCAGTCTTGATCTGCTGCTTTGCGGCGTGCCTTCTGATTTCGTAAACGCAATGATGGAAGAATTGAGTTTTCCGGGTCAAGTTCGCAAGTTTTGCTCCAAGCCTCATCGCAAGCTGCATGTCACCCGCGCTTCAGCCGACCCGAATGACACCCACCAGTCTTGCAGGATTGGAAGACTCGTCGCGGGAAATGAATGCATGTGTTAATTGTGTGTTTGCTGTTGACGATTATGAGTGCCCCATCGGAGACCGCGTTGAGCCAATCACACACGAGCATTGGGTGGCCGTCAATGCTTACCAATCTGATAGGGTGCTAAATCTCTTGGACTAGCTGCAGATTCTAGTGCTGGCCCGTGAAGACCCGGCGCTACCTCGCAATTGATTTCTCGACAACGGTCACTGTGTTGGCGCATCATGGACACGAAACCTGTCCCCAAATTCGACTTTTCCTCCATCCCCCCCGAAGACCTCTCCGACTTTACTTCATTGCCCTGGTAAGAATCTAGAGCTCTCTGTACACCCATGTTGATGAATATGAGAAATCGCAATATCAACGCAATCATGACCCCTTCATCTCGTTCCGTTTTCTTCTTATAAACATATAAACAAGGCATCTCTGTTCTCATGAAACGGATATATATGGAGGACTGATCTTCCGAAAATCAAGGTGCCAAACTCTTCTCGACGACGCAACCTTCACCCCAATCGGCAATCGATCTCCCCGCGGCAAAGACCCGGACAACAACCGTCGCACCTTCTTCGCGCAAACACTATGGACCGAGTCCACCATCCGCGCCTCTCAGTCCTTCTATAAAGGCTTCATAGCACCAGAGCGGTGGAGCGGTCAACCTCGGCCCGCCGAAGCGCAGAAAGGTCCCGGCGAGTGCCGGATGCTCTTTTCGCTCGGCAAAGGCGTCAGTGGCGGACTAGAGTATGTAGAATCAATTGCCCGGGTATTAGAGCCTTTGCTCACGCAGAAACCTTTGCAGAGACTTTGCTCATGGAGGTCTCATGGCTATGCTGCTGGATGAGACGTTGGGAACACCCCTCTTTGTGCAATGGGCGGCAGGTTGCGTCACAGCTGAGTTGACGGTGAAATATGAGAAGCCCATGCCGATTCCTGGCGTGGTGCTGTGTAGGAGTTGGGTCGAGAAGACGGAGGGGAGGAAGGTTTGGATCAAGGGGGTGTTGGAGGATGGAAGGGGGCGGGTCTTTGCAAGGGGTCAGAGCTTGTTTATTAAATTCAGGGAGAGTTTGTGAGGAGGTCTGTTGGATGGGATGGGATTGCTTGATTAGGTCATTCGTGTCATCACTACTGTGGGAGCTGGCTTTCAGTGCCGCTTTAGCTAACAGTCTCATCACGCATTGTCGTGAAGGCTACTTGGATCGAACATGACTGTTGTGAGGCAATACCGAATTCTCATCCCTAGCCACCCCTTTACAGGGGTGCTACACCACTAGTATCATATTCATGTACATAAGGGTGTCTTGCCCCCTAGATACTTCCTCAATCAATCATTCCATTCAAAAATAACTGCCTTCTTGAGAACAAGAGAGTAATATTTTACAGCAATTACGAATTCTCAAAGGAATGAAATCATCGGTCTAGAAATTGCTTTTCAGAAGAATCAGACTCGACATATTCACACTCTTCGCTAGTGATGCAGCTTCCCCGGGCCCTTTCGAATACGCGTCTCCGTGGCGCATGGATTCTCATTGGTCTCAGTGGCATGCCTTTGCAGAATGTCGACTTTCTTGTCACGATGTTGGCTCTGGATACAGATTTTTAATTCATCCTCTTAGTAAACGCCTGTCCGTCCGTCGTGACTTTTAAATGGTGGAATGTCGACTTAGCATCGATGATGACCGTAGCGAAGGCCCTCTAATCCATGTGTAGGATTCTTTGCTCACGGTCCATATACGCAATACTTCGCTCTCCAAGAAACCCTGCAGAACTCAATCGACGACCAGGCTACCTCACACACACCCCCCGAAGAAAGTCTCAAGAACCAAAGCAACACGCGCACCTAACCAAGCCCCCAAGCCCCCAAGTCCCCAATCTTCCCCTATCCTCCAACCCCTCCCACACCCTACGCCTCACCTCACACCATACACCTCACCAACCTACCCGCTCCTTCCCTTCCAATTCCAGCTCACTCTTCCCCCCCACCGTGCTCCCCCACCCACCCCCCCTGCTCCACCACCGTCCTCCCATCCGCCCAACCCTCTCGGATCCACCGCCTCAAACACGCCCGGACCGACATCGATATCCTCATCCGCGCACCCCCTCGCACGTATACGACCATGGTGACCGAGTTGTGTGGTCCCTGTCGTCGGAGTGCGGATCTGGATCGATTTCGGTGCCGCATAACGGGGTTGTCGTTGAGGTTTCGGCAGGTTCTAAATCGTGGGCATGGAGAGGATGAGGATGAAGTCTGTGGCGGAAGAGATGAGGATGCAGGAGCTGAGACCTGGGGGTGAAGGGGGTTAGGGGGTTTGTGGGGATGGGGGAGAGGGTGGATGGATGGGTGGATGGATGGATGGATGGATGGATGGATGGAAGGATGGATGGATGGGTGGGTGCGGGTGTGGAAGCAAGACTTACCGGGCGCATAGTAGGTCATGTCGCCGGATCAGGCGCTGGCGATGCGCAGCAAGAAGAAGGAGGATACGGCGGCGAGTGCTGCTGGTTTCATGTCTGCTCGCGTACGATTTTGTATGCGGAGAATCTCTCTTGATGGATTTGTTTGAGTACAAGACTGGCTCTTCAACTCAACCTCATGTCTTCAAACGGCCCTGAGGGTACAGATCGATATAATACCCAGAACCCCCCTACCAACACATCATGCAAGCGGCGTCTTTGCTCCTGCAATAGGACCCCGTCGCGTTACAGAGATGAAGGAAGGGAGACGAGAGCAGCATCTGGTGACTCTCGTGCTCGAGTGCGAGTGATGGAAGCGATCAATCATTTGAAAAGGGTCGAGAGTCTCTGCTTTGGATCTGTCCGAGGGCCGCACCGGAGACTAGAGTGTAAGGGATGAAAGGACATGTGGCAGATGTGTGAGCGAGTGAGTGAGTGTATAGCCCGGTTTTCGGGGACCTCGCGGCCTAGGCGATCAAGTTGATTTTGTGGGCGGTACTTAAGAAGTGGGAAGCAATAGGATGGAACACTGGATGTGTTCAGCAGGCGTGTTGTGCATGAGGGAGGCTGTGGATAGAGTCGAGAGGGTTGTTGGGTGCTGTAGCTATTTGTTGTGGGAGGGGTTTGGTGGGGTCATGAGCCGGAGCTAGAGTTGTAAACAGTTCTTGTATGTGTATACGTCTTTTCAATATATGTGTATCTTCTCAGAGCAGCAATAGCTATCAAATTGCTTGAATTCGTTTCCTATCGAATTGTCTATGACATAACAACTTTAACCTGCATTGAAAGCATCGTCCTTTACCCCTTGACTTTTTTAAGTACTACAACATATTCTCAAAAAAGTGATTGATTTCTCCAAGCTTACATCAATCGTGCGAATGTAGTATTTCAAAAAGTAAATACGCTGAGCAGTACGTTTCCCTGTTCAGAGTATAATTCGGGTTAGACTAGGCGAAGTCAAGCGTAACCCTAACTGCACTCTAGCTTCTGTGTCCGAGGCTCCGAGGGTCGCTCTGACCGAGGGACGGTTTGACGCAAGAAAGTCTGGGACCGCCAAAGGCCGCTCCAGCCTCTCGTATCGTATATGAGCGGAGCGAATAGTAGGGCTACGATCAATCGGTTCCATTTTCTGGCGAGACGCCGTTTCTACGTGCTGACATGCCTCCGTAGGGTACCCGTAGTGGGGAAGGTGCAGCCGGGAAGCCTTAGGCAACTAGGCCTTATGTAGCATAGTTAGCTAGCATGTCTCCTGCGGGAGGCTTCAGAGAATTCATCATCCTTTGCTACCAACAAGACTCCATCATCTCCGTCCATCATCTTTCGACCGTAGTCCTACTAATCGTGTGAGCGAAGCGAATAGTAGGGTTACGATTGATGTGGCTATCGCCGCTCTGAAAATCACTTTTCAAAGGTGAGAAGAGGGTCAGTCTAGGTAGGCTGAGAGCGAAGTGAGGGGGTGAGCTTGAGGTTGAGTCGCATGATAGGCTGTGGGGTGTTCGTGTAAAAAATTAGCGTGGAGAATTTAGAAGGAATGATGGGCTGCCGAGTGCTCGCTCCAGAAAGCCTAGATGCAGCTTGCATGAGCTGACACCAGCGTCAGGCAGATACAATCTATCGCACGTCGATGATACGAGGATCTTTCACTCATCCTTGTACAAGAATGTCCTCGGAGGATTCGGCAGCGGCAAAATCGGGCGCAAATTTCGTTTTTCCCGCAGCGGTGCTAACACTGAATTGGTTAAGCGATGATCTTTTGTCCTACAGGTGCCCAATACCATTCAATTGCCGGTCACCCTCTCGCTGTAGAGATTACTTGGAATCGTTGCAGCCATGGTCTGGGTGCGAAGGGTATAGATGCCTGGCTCCTTGGAGATGTCTTCTGACGACCGGGACCAATCTACAAAAGACACAAGCCTTTCGATAGAGCTTATACGTCCGTACCAACTCCTTGTTAGTCTTCGACGATTGCTTTACGTCGTCCTGACAAGAACAATATACTGCGCTGTCCGAGCGCCGATCAACATCGGTGCCTCTGTTCAAGGTCGCATAGGATTGGTTCCTGACGCCGCCGCTAGCCTAACAAGCTTGCAAGATGGCCACGGCAATACGATTGAGACCCGAAGACTACACAGTAGCCTGGCTTTGTGCCCTGCCATTGAGCGAGTTGGTAGCAGCAACTGAAATGCTTGACGAGCAACATGAAGCTCTGCGACTTCGTAACGCGCAAGACGAGAACACCTACACTTACGGGTCTATCAACCATCACAACGTCGTCATCGCATGCTTGCCTCCAGGTCTACCAGGCACACTATCGGGACTGAGACTTGTGCAGCCTTTGCGCCAAAGCTTCCCAAACTTGATAATGCATCTGTTCGTGGGGATAGGTGGCGGAGTCCCTCGCAATCCCCCTCCAAAAGATCCTGAAAAAGATATACACCTCGGGGATGTTGCATTGGGGTGGGCAGAGAAGACTGGATATCCAGGTGTTGTGCAGTATGACTTTGTCAGATATCATGGTCCAGAGGAGGCTGAGTTGTTGGGTACGTTAGACAAGCCCCACCGCCGGCTGGTAGGAGCCCTGGGGCCCATGTTGAGCGATAGTGTGTCGGGGAAGAACCCCTTTCATAAGCATCTTGAAAGGTTATCGAAATTGAAGATGTTCTCGCATCCTGGTCTTGAAAGCGACAAACTCTTCATCGCAAAATATCCGCATACCGATGATAGCTCCGACGCCAGCTCTTGTACAAAATGCGAGGACAAATATTTAGCAAGACGAACCACGCGGCAAACGCTTGATCCGATCTTTCACCAAGGGACGATAGCCTCCGGTAATGCCGTAATGGAGAATGCAGAGCGAAGGGACCAGATTAGCCGACAATTTTACCATGCCATCTGCTTTGAGATGGAGGCCGCTGGAGTAACGGACGATACACGTTGTCTTGTGATACGAGGTATCGCGGACTATGCCGACTCTCACAAGAACAGGTTTTGGCAGAACTATGCTGCGGCGACCGCAGCGGCCTTTGCGAGACAATTTCTGTTTACCATTCAGCCCTCCGCTGTTACAGATATAGTCTCTGAGAGTACGTATTAGAGTAGCACCAACCCGAAGTTTTTGTTTTATAATGACCAATTTCATTTCACAAATTAAGCTAGATTCTTGTTGTTGACTCATTGTAGTCTGGTGATACTAATCTTTTGCCAGGGAAAGGGCGGCTGGAAATTCTACAATGGATGTCTCAAATTGAATACAAAAGACACCATGACGACCTCTCAATAGGTCTATTTCACGGGTCTGGCCAATGGCTATTTGAAAAGCAAACTTTCACCCAATGGCAGAATGAAAATACATCCTCTGTACTGTGGCTTCGTGGGATACGTAAGTAATCACCGGCGCTAGAGCCCGCTTGTGGCTAACACGAATACAGATGGGTCAGGAAAGACTAGACTTGTGTAGGTCATTCATTTGTTGATACATTGAGTTGGAAAAGCAGTCCCTGAACTAATGTTGTGATGCTGAATCAGATCCATGCTCATTGATAGAATGCTTCATTTCAATTCGACATCAGACAAGCCTCTGAAAGCCTTCTTCTATTGTTCAAGAAGCTCCGCGGAACCCGAACGTGCAAATCCGACTGAGATCATGCGCGCCCTACTCAGGCAGCTCTCCAGTTCAACTCCTGATCTGCCTGTAAAAGAGCCTGTACTAAGAATATATGAAGCAAAGAAGAGAGAAGCTGAAGAGACTGTCTCTTCCCTCAGCAAGCTTACAATAGAGGAATGCGTTGGGCTGACTCTTGAAATTACCAAGGATAATCCGGCAATTATTGTCATTGACGCTCTCGACGAATGTGAGAGGAACACACGGTACAAAATCTTGGAAGCTCTAGGTACTGTAACAAGCAGATCTACGAAAGCTGTAAAGATCTTTGTTTCTAGCCGCGATGATATCGATATTGTAAGCATTCTATGCCATATCTGACCCTAATATACCTGAGATGCATGTGTATTGATAGGTATCAACTCGAGCTGAGGTACGCTTGCTGAACCCCGGTCTCTCTAGATGCTCCATTTAACAGGCTCCAAAAACATCACAATTAGCGGAGAGAACAACGGCAATGATATCAAGCGGTTTGCCGAGTCAGGAGTTTGTGATTTGATTTCCAAGAATCCATATCTCCGGGGCAAGATATCCCGAGAGCTTGAAAGTAAGATCGTCGAGAACCTCACGAACCGTGCTCAAGGGATGTTTCGTTGGGTCTCGATGTCGTTGGAGACTCTACAATCGGTCAACCATATAAATGATCTAGATGGGGCTCTTGCAAAGCTCCCCACTGCGCTTCATGATCTCTACACCATGATATATGCAGAGATTTGCCAGACTGGGACTCATGAAAGAGACGTAGTCATAAAGACGCTGAAGTGGCTGCTATGCGCTCAACGACTGTTATCCGTAAATGAAGTCCTCGCTGCGCTAAATGAACCGGATATCGAGCTACCTTCAGACCCGGATGATCTTTCTAGAAATGAGCAAGTTCTAGCTGCGGAAGACGTGGTCCTTGGACTTTGCCGTAACCTCGTCATTCTGGATTCCGTGAATGGAGTTTTCCGCTTTGCACACCAGTCCGTTCAAGAGTGGCTCTTAGACCAGCCAGAATTCACAATCCTGGAACAGCATACAGTGGCCGCAGAGAGAAGTCTCGACATATATTTAGCTGAGTCGCGGCCAGGCTCTATCACGTCAGAGGCGGCGCAGGAGAATAGTATCCTCAAGTCCTATGCAAGGTTATATTGGCCAGTGCATTTCAAGTACGTTGAGAAGAATCAGTCCACGAATTTGAAAAGGAAAATATCGAGGTTCTTCGCACAAGATTCGAAAGCGCCTGTCTCATATCTGCCGTGGGCGTCTGAGAGATTCATCACAAGAGACTCGAACAAGACGACTTCCCCATATCTACAGTGGACCTCCGAGATGTATAAGCACAAGTGGTCAGATTCAGAGCAGTCACTCGAGTCGGTCAGATTCGAGCATAGGCTAATTGACGCATCGTCTAAACCAGAGACGTACCTCAATGCAGCGTGTGCTTTTGGATTCCCATCGCTCATGAGGGAATACGGGTTCTCTTCAGCAGATTGCAACCTACGCCAAGCGATCCGTTCCTTTGGAGAATCCACCATAGATCCGGACATTTCACGTCCCTCCACTCATTTGATTATTGCTGCGTCGCACGGCCACTACGAAGTGGTGCGCATACTTCTAGAGAAGGGCGTTGATATAAATGCTCGAGATGGGTCGCAGACTTGGGATTGTGTGGAGGAAGCCCGACGTTTGAACGCTTTGCAAAAAGCTTCAGAGAATGGTCACAATCAGGTGGTGAAGCTGCTGCTTGAAAAAGGAGCCAAAGTTCATGGTCGATGTCCCGTTCATAGTAGTCCTCTAACATTGGCCTCTGAAAGGGGTCATATGGATGTCGTACAGACACTCTTACATGCAGGAGTAGCTTTCAACACTCCGGAAGGATTGCATAAAACCCCGTTGCACATTGCGGCATGTTATGGTCACGTCTCTGTGGTGCAGGCTCTTTTAGACCGAGGAGCCAACGTTGACGGTCATTGCGGATATCTAGGTCTTGGATCAACTCCATTAGTCGAAGCATCGATGGGAGGTCACGCTGAAGTAGTGAGTAAGTTACTTAACGGAGGAGCCGATATTGAAGCGAGACCTAAAGCTTTAGATTGTGCGGTAATCTTTGGAAAATATGAAGTGGCTCGGCTGTTGCTCAGAAAGAAGCCCAGGGGCTCCGCTCTCAATCTGGCGGCTTATGAGGGCCGGAAAGAAACAGTAAAATTTCTACTCGATAATGGAGCTGATGTCAACGCTGAGGATCAAGAATTTAGCGCTCTTTACCTGGCGGTGGATCGAGGTCACGACGAAGTCGTCCGGCTACTGCTCGAGAAAGGGGCCAACATCAACGCTCGACTGGGGCATGGAAAATCTGGGAAAGCTCTGGCTTTGGCTGCTGAAAAAGGCTACGAAAAGATGGTACAACTATTACTCGATAACGGAGCTGACGTCAACCCTGAAGATGAACCAGATATCGCTCTTTGGCAAGCGGTAGATCGAGGTCACGACAAGGTAGTCCGACTGCTGCTCGACAAGGGGGCCAGCATCAACGCTAATGCTAGACCACTTGGAAGGACTTTCCTCAGGGCGGCTTTCAGAGGCTACAAAGATATAGTACAACTACTGCTCGATAACGGAGCTGATATCGACGCTAAAAGTTGGTGCGGGGAGAATGCTCTTTGGATAGCGATGGATGAAGGTCATGAAGAAGTAGTGCAGACACTGCTCGACGCGGGTGCTGGAAAGTGTGGACCAGAACCGAAATATTGTGAGAAGGGTCCCCAGCCTCGGAGGGGTCTTCTGCATTGGCCAGAAATGCCACGTTGGGAGATCATTCAGGCGTTTGAGTATTCTCTATGTTCTGATCATTTCACGCGGTCAAACATGGTTCGTCATGGTACGTTTGCACTGATGGAATTCACCGCGAACATAGCCGCTAGAGCCGTAGGGGGTGCGGCGTCCAAGATCCTTAGATAGCAGCTCTAGGTGGCCAAAAATGCGAATGCTCAAATAGTGGCCATCCATCCCGTCATTCCAACAGTGCTGAGTGCCACTAGTGATATATGTTGACACCATAGGATCGTATCTGTCACGGTTTCCAGCTGCATCCATCATCTGGACTCTTGATCCCCAACAATTTGTCATGGTTTTACCCTTCCTACCTTTTTTATACGGCGCACGGTCCGATACCGCACTCACCCTTTCCCTTGTTACAACCGTCTTGGAAGGGATACGCAGCATACATATATATAAAGCTAAGCATAACTTGAGTAAATGCTCTGAAATGTGAGAGAATACCCGCATCTCGAGGAAAAGCGCCTCTCGCCGCCGCCTTGGAAAACCCAAACCTCCCAGGTGAGCCTTGGAGTTGGTTGAGCGAGGTGAGTTGAGGCTGCAAGGGTTGGTGGTGCGTTCACAGGTGAGCCGTTTCAAGAGAAGCAATTCGCTGGCTGGCTGTCGAGCGTCCGGCTGCTGATTGATATTTAGTACTGCATAAGCTGATATAGAGTTTGATAGATTGATTGATTGATACTTACCTGCATTCCACGGATTTGTCATTACTGTGAGAAGTGAGACTGTGAGACTGTGGGTTTAGTGAGTTCGCATAGGGGAGTCAGGGATTAAGTAGTAGCCATGACACATGGCTTATCGCATGGAATTGTTTCTGGAAAATGCGGTTGTGGCAGGAGAACACGTGTGTCATGATGGGGTGGTATTTATATAGGTCTGTTCCTGCATTTATTTGGCAAAAGGCTCTGAAAGAGATGAAATCGAATGAAGAGTCTTGATATTCTTGTTTATCCGCCCGCATTTTATATATATAATTTCTTTTTTTTCGTTTCAGGTTTATGTTGTTTAGAGATGGATGGGGGTTTCCTTAACGCTGGGGTACGAGAATATGGCTTTGTTTCAGGCCTCTAATTCGCTGCTGGCCCTGGCCCTGGCGCTGGCTGTGGGACAGCCCAATCAATCACTATACCTATCTCATTTTGTATGCCCCCTCTTTTGTGCGTGTGTGATGTGTGCATTCGAGTTATGCGAGCACTAATCGCTGTGGGAAGGATTTAGATGGGATTAGTGAGCCGGGATCTGGAGTTTTGAAATAATTCTTATACGTGTGATCTCTTGTCGATACTTGTACGTCTTCTTAGAGCAGCGGTGGCTGTCAAAGTACTCGCATCGGGATTTTTTCGGATTGTCTGTGACATGGAAACTTTAACCTGCATTGGAGATATAGTCTTTTACGCCTTGACTATTTAAGCACTCGGATCCGTTTTCAGTAGGATTTAGGGCGCATTGAAAGGAGGAGTCGATTGCTTGCCTTACATCTGAACACGTGGTCGGAATCATTGTTGTTCAGAGACAGACTTCTCGTCGAGCTAAAGGACAAGTAGATATGATGCAGAAAATCGGGGTAAGGCAACGTATTATACCTCTTTCTCAGTGCGCATAGATTGATTTGATAATCGGGCCAAGGAGAAAAAGAAGAGGGGGTGCATATGTATCTAAAAGGTTGTACACGTAAAAGATTTCTTTTTAAAGCACCCTTTTGACAAAGAAAGATGTGTGCTGCTTTGTGTAGGTGCGCCTTCCCAAATCAGCTAATGAAGAACACACTCGGCCAAAAAAATTCGTCCGATCGTATTTCTTATTCCTAGTCTATTTCCAACACACGTGTCCCCTTCCTTGATGTCGGCGCAAAGAATGACTGCTTTGGAAATTTTGGAAACATGTTCCGTCTCTTCTGTGATGAGGACAGGACAGAATACCAAGGCCGCGTGTTTCTTGGGTTGGGAAATGCATGCGACCTTGTGGTACATCTCGGTTTATGCGAGCTTTGGGGGAAGGGCCGGGGTTAGAAAGGTGATTTCGCACGCATGGAGCGGGCTTTTTTGGGACTCGGATACCTCAATGGACACGTATTGTACCTAAGTCTGTACGTAAATATATTGAGTTATGGGCTTGTGCGTATGCTGAGTTTGACTTGGGCGAAGCTTGTGCTTGAGTCGTTTGTTCTTGGGGAGGTTTGTATGAGTGTCTAGACACTAAAGGCATTGGAGAGATTGGAGTCTTGATTGATTACTTTCTGGCCCGCTCTTTTCATTTCCTTTCCAACCTTTCACGTTCCAAACATGGCAGTGAGAACGGGATTTGCAATTCAAAAGTTTGTCAGGGCTCGAGTACCATTTCGAAGTGATTCATACATCATAAAGACCGGGTGACATGGGCCTTGCACTCTTCACCCGCCCCAATTCCTCTCCTTGGCCGCCTCCAAATCATCCACGTTCAACGCCCCCACCCCCTCCCTCATCAAAACGTCCCAAACATGATCCCGCCTCCCCACCGGCCAGGCAGGCGTATCCCAATACCTAGCCTTCAGTCCTCTTTCCTCCGCACCCCTGACCTGCCCCCTAATCGTGAGCACCTGCTGCGGCGTGAGCATGCCGTGCCACAACTTGCCTATCTCTTTCTGAAACGACACGGACGCGTAGTATGAGTTCTCGGCGTTGTATTTCGCGCCGGTGACAAGATTGTCGTAGTCGGTGACGGGTGTGGGGTCGTCGCCCCAGAGCTCCTCGAGGGGCGCGTCGTAGAAGATGTCTCGGTAGGTGGTGTTGGCGACGAGGAGGGAGAAGGGTGTGTTGCCGGTGCCGACGACTGTGATCAGGCCGGGCACTACGGTCGAGCCATCGAAATGTGTCAGCAAGCCTCGGGAGCGGAGGGGTTCGAGGTGCGAGAGCACGGCGGGGAATGTGGAGGGGCCGTCGGTTTTCATATCGATCAAGAGGATCAGAGATGTCTTGGGGCTGGTGCTGAAGACTCCATTGAGGTTTGCTGCATTGGATGAGGTGTTGGTGGAGGATTTGTCGTTCAGGGATTTGACTTGGCTGGGTGTGTTTTCATTCGAGAGGATGGATATTATGGGGTCGATGTAGAGCGATTCCAAGGTTCTTTCTTTGGTCAACGATTTCTGGGAGTGTCCAACGAAGAGGTCATTGCCAGACAGCCAGACATCGGCTTCGACGCTGGTGCAACCTGCGGCCAGAGCATCGTAGAGAGGTACGTGGCGCCAGTAGTCGTTATGTGAGTGGCACGGGATAGGGATGATATCGCGGCTGAAGTCTGCGGGTAATTTCGCGGCAGATTGTGTGGGATAATTTGAGAGTCCCCATGAGGCGATGGTCTTTTGAATATCACTCTGAGGGACGAGACTCCGAAGGTGAATTATGTAGTATATTAACAGCGAAGTCAAAACACTGAACGCAGATGTTAGCCACGCGCCACTGATGTCGGGTACGAAGACTACCAACATTACTGCAATGGCTGCTGTGACGGCGAATGACAATAATTTGGGTACTGGCTGTCGTTGCTTTCCCTTCCACCTCTGAAATGCAGTGCTTGTGCTACTTGGCTGCGACCCCTTGAATACCGGAGGGACAACGGCATTCAACCATGGGAATCTTGGATGTGACTTCTTGACAAATCCTTCTTCGAGGTTGTCGACTGATGTTTCGCTCTCACTAGATATTGCTGAAACTCGATCTGGGCTAAGTGCGCGTGATTTCCGAGGGTCTCTTTGGCCTTCAAGGCCGCTGTCACTTTGCGTTGACACTAAAGACACAGACCGATTGATTGACATTGCAGAAGCAGCGAAATAGACTGAAGTTAGGCGGAGCGTATGTATTGACGCAAATTTAACACGTGGAGGACCTTGAACAAACAATGATGGGAGTGGCGGAGGAGCTGCAAACGGAAGTCCGATCTATTCAAGAGGGACGAGGGCATCAGGCATCCTTTTCTCACCGCTAAGAAATATAAGTAGTCGGCGCTCTCGTCGATACGAGGGGCTCGCCCGCTTAAGACACAAATCGCAGGCTGTCCATTTTCGCACAGCCCGTCGCTACAACCCCATGAAACTTCAAAAAGGCTGTCTCCGCGATCCTGCGAGACAGCTCGCACAGCATGCATAGAGGCGCAGTCATATCCAAACGCGCGCACACCTAACACTCAAAGACTTCGACGTGGAGCATTCGGTACGACAGAATCCTCGCTTGTCCAACAATGGACGTTTCTTGTGGGGTGACTTTCGTTCGGCCACTAAGCTGGATGTGCAGTAGTTTGGACCAAGACAAGATGGCATCATCGAGATAGTGTTTGCGCAATTGCCTTTCTCGCCCTTTCAAATGGTTGCACAATCTCTCATCTGGAGAATGCCGCCAAACCACAAACGATGACGGCTACCATCCCACACCTAACTACTTGCGCTGTTAGGCTTGGGCCATACCGTGGTAGCAGGCATCCAGCAGAAAGCGAGAGCCTAGACCATGATTTTTGAAAATATCTCTAGGCTTTTTGGGGGAGGGTGTAGCGAATTCCGAGGTAGACTCTCTTTCGCGCTGTCTGTAAGAGAGGAAATACGAGGGTCGCTAATGAGCCTGATTCTAGGCACCAGCGCTTGCAGACAATTCGGCTGTAAGACATTGCCCGCAGCACAATGCGGGATTGAGGTGCGGATGATGACACATTGTTTCAGTATACTCGATACTAAAATATTCGCACTGCGTTTTTTTAGACGACGGCAGCCTAGTACTTTGTTTCAAGGCATTGCGGGCTGCGGATCATGCATATTCTGCCTCACCGTGCCCGTTTCTAGAGTGAGAGTCATGTGGAAGTGTGTTCATCTATATTGGAACAGGCGCGTAAAATTCACAATCAGGATTTCGTTTCAGAGTCCGGATGGATTTCTTCGGCGGGATTCTTCAGCCGACCTGCGCCTCCGACAATCAGCATGACGACCTCGATGCGACATTTGTGCCATCACTCACTGCTGTCAATTAAAAAGAAGCTGTAGTCAAGACTTATGTTTTCTTTTCGGATGACTAGAGAGATGAGACGAGGTGAGAGTGAAAGTGGAAGAGGAAGTTGATGTTTTGAAATGAACTAAGAATAGAGCACGCTACACTAGTGTCGGATAATCCTCGGCTGTCCCCCAGGACTCAGCCTTGTAGAGACAAGGCTGGAGGAGTTTGAGGCCATCTACGCCAGTCAATTTACGAGTTTCAACTCACGATTAGAAGCGACTCCAGATGCAGCGGCATGTAAGACTCCATGCGTCTCCCGACTTGACACGTCCAATGAACCTCATGAGAGCCGCCAGAAGGATGATGCCAAAGGGGTGAAAGCCCAAAGAAACAGCTGAATTCTCTGAGCCACCCACAGACACCCTTGACAAAAAAAAGCTTGCGCACAACTCAGTGTCGCCTGTTCTTAACTTCGAGCACATGACAAAGTAGCTCTTCTCTTGAAGAATGCTTCAAAAGTCCGACCATCCGAATAAGTAAGAGGCTCCTTCTCCGTGAAACAAAGTCTAATGCTCGAATCTTCGACCATACCATCGCACCAGTACTTTGTTTTCGGCACGATGAACCCCAGCTAATGGAACTTCGAATCCTGAATTCGAAGCTCGTCCTTCGTGGTACTGATAGCTGCAAAGCTTCAATACCCCAATAACAGCTTTTCTTCAAAGAGCCAAACCGCTTGGTGCTGACAACAATCGCTTTCGGAAATTGTCGTGCAAAAAACAGAATCAGAAGTCGCAGATATCTGCCACCGTCGCAGACGTCGAAAGAGCCCCAGTCTTTCTTCCCACAATCGATATGGGGTCACCAAAAGGAGATATTTTGTTTATATCGCGCCCGACCTCAATCTCTTAAAAGTGCTCTTCATAGCTGGCACCACATGTCTCGCTATTGGTGAAAGATGGTGAGCAGTGTCCCTTTCCACGTTGAGTTCATGCAAGACCAAGCTGTTGAGAACTAGGGTGTGGGCGAGATGAGACGACCGCATGCTGAACATAATTTCTTTGTGGCCATAACTCTGTATCAAAACCGAAAGCAGTATGTAGACCTGTTCTGGTGTAAGAATCCTTTTCTTCTAATGAATGGCTGTATACTTTTGCAACCGAGCGCATGCGAGATAGCCTTCTGCGAGCCTTGCTACAGCGTTATGGTGCCAGCAGTCGCTCTTACGATTTCCGAAATATATCATGTTAATTTCGACCGGAGGTATTTATTTGGAAATTCAAGGATGAACGCTGGTAGTATTTTGCGCGGTATGTCTTGCGAGTTCAAGGATAGAGAACAAGAGATCGCGATACCTGGTTTGGGAAGGTTGTATTGTCCGCGAATGCTTCGCGATCAAACGAGCATGGTGAAATGCTATAGCTACTGACAACCGCGTAGTCAACGAGAAATGATATGGTGCTTCTCATAATTAGATGGTGTGGTTTAAAGGTTCTGCGGTCGTTTACTTAAAGTCAATGTGCTATTGATGAGTCTTGAATATGTACATCTGAGTTGAAATGACAGGATTGTAAGGGTCAACGGACAGTATCTTCGCTCAGCGACGGCCATTTTCGGGAATTGCTTGGCAAAGCTACTTGGATGAATCGCTCAAGGCCAACGTCGTCCTCGAATGCCTTTGGGCTCATCAAACCCAAGGATCTGCTCAATAACACCAACATTGGGCTTCTTAAAGGTTCAGAAAGAGTCTGTCAAAGACCCCCAACCGCTCCGTCTTGAGAAATTGTCTGGTGGTAGGGAAGTACAAAGGCCGCTCAAATGCCGCAGTCTGACCCGTAAAGATGACTGTGTCTCCCTTCCATTCCGCGTTGGTATCTACGCGGAAGGAAAAGAATGACGAGTGCACCACCCGGCTGGATGTCGTTTTGGAGTAATATTTGTGTTCAGAGCCCAATATCACGCTCGTTGGACAGGTAATTGAATACGTCGAGCGTAAGCCTCGAATATGCGATCGCACGGTTGAGGAGTCTAAACGAAAGCGGAGTGTGTCAAGATAAGCAGCGGCAGACGACAATGATAGAGTCCGAAAGCCGCCAGGGAAGCGTGTACGAACGCTGAAAGTTTCACTGCCTAGTGCCAAGCAGAAGTCTGCTGGAACGACGCTGGTGCACTTGGGGCACATACGTTGATGTCGAGACCCTGCTGAGGGACGAATATTTCGAACTCCCAAGAGAGCGC
The DNA here is from genome assembly GCA_009733775.1 of Alectoria sarmentosa. NCBI lineage: Eukaryota > Fungi > Ascomycota > Lecanoromycetes > Lecanorales > Parmeliaceae > Alectoria > Alectoria sarmentosa. Next base: position 283,652 of record WOGZ01000007.1, read on the forward strand.
TGCTGGGATAGTGAGGATGAATATATGTGGAATTTGAGTGCTGACCTAAGGGGTCACGAGCAATGGAGGCGTCATGAGAAACCTGCCGAGCTGACTGATATTCACAATGGCTGATATATGCCAACGTGGAGTACCCTCTGGGAGAATGACTCGCAGCTTTACAGATGGAGCAGAGGAAATTGTACGCAGCGATATTACCAGGTAGCGAGCAGAAGGCTATTGACCACCTCAAGTTGTCGGCGAAGGACTATTATACTGGGATGGCCATTGACATATTGATTGGCGAGTTGGTCAAAAATGCCCAAGGAAAGCGCGTCTGTTCCCATGAGAGGGGCGATTCTTATGAGTCTGGCGGCGAAAGTCTTGAGGACGACGATTTAGGCGTATGTTTGGAATAACCTTCACCAGACCACCATCTTTGATACGAAGGGCACCATTGTCGGGGATGCAGAAAGTACTTCTTCTTGAGTTGAAGTTTCGACGGAGACCTTTTTGACTCCATTCAGCACGATTTACTTCGTGAACGGAGACGTTGACTTACTGGATAAAGATGCAACTCATATCCAGGCAAGATGGGTAAATGGTAGATCTAATTTGTTGTAATTTGAGTTTGGTCATTCAATGGACTAGGCTGCCCTAGGCGTATAGCGCCAGTCTATTCCGCATACAGCATCAGTCTATCTTTGTACACCCCCGCTGGATTGAGTCAGCCTTCAGCGGGAGCTAGCTCGGCCTTCTGCCGAGAACAACTTCTTTTGCTAACCGAGGGAGGGTACTGTACTTTACGTGCTACCAAAAGGTCCAGCTTCATAAACAACTTGAAGCTGCGTCGTTCCATCGGCTAGCAAGATGATAAATCTAGGGGTCTTGATTGAACCTCAAACATACACGTTGGAATGTAGTGCGGTCTAGCAATGACTGCGCCTGCAATAAATCTTCAGCATCGCGAATTTTCTTCCTTCGCAGATCTAAAGGTTTGCTATATTCGATTCTTTGTGAATCTTCTTGTTCCAGAGCTTTTGCGTGCGAAGTTGAGAACTTCCTGACGTTCGACCGAAATATTTACACGAAAGGTGCCAGTCGATGGGATAGTATTGCTTTTCAGAGGAATGCTCCAATCTACAGCATTCAAAGCGCATTGCACCTTTTCCTGCTGTCTCCGCGCCGAGAATATACCCGTTTACACAGCTAGTTGAAGTCAATTCAGTTGTATGATCTATGTGAGTGCGTTGTTGGTTGAATCGCGACGTCATTTGTCAACGTCGCGAAAACTGTCGTTTAGAGTAATTTTGAACGCTAAGTATGTTAGTGAAACTTTTTTAGTTGCGACACTCAGTGCGTGGTACAATCTTTACAACTCGAGTTCTTGAACTGTAAAGACTGGTTCGCGGAAGCCTAACCTACTCATCATAATACCAGATTCAGAAGACGAGAATGGGAACAGGAAGGTGAGGCTGTGGACGATTTATAGATTCTTCAGGCCAACGAACTTCCTAATGTTTATTTTGGCTCTTGGTTCCTGTGATCTGAATTTAAAGACCACTCTCTTTTGTGCGGAGAAAGTAGTAGATACCTACATCACGCAACTTGAGTCTCCGACCGACCATTGGGCCCAAAATGGGGTCTAAAAACCCTTCGCCTACCGTGGAGGCGAAAATATCAAGGCGACTTGTACCCTTCTCTAAGTCGGGCTTGTGTCTAAGTTTTATATGTTACGACGTTGCTGCTCTCCCTCAAGAAAATTGACCTTTGTTATAAATGAAGCCACTAACGAGCTGTGCATAGCCTTTACAGCGTCGGCTGAAACAACGAAGGTGTTTATGAAAGCTGGACAATCGTGTCAAATACTGAACTCGTTGCTCGCGAATCTACCCAAATGGCCCTGATAGTGAACGTGTGACCGTTTCGGATGCAACTCGATCCTGGCACTTTCCACAAGGGAGGTTTTTCGGGGTGCCGAACCCATCTGGCCGCAACATAAATAAAGCTGTACCTTCTCCAATATCCGCTTCGATATCTTCATCCTCACTTACTTGCCGATCTCCGACTGCTTTGCTGGTTGCATCCATTTACACTCCTCAAGTCTTCCAAGAGGCCGAGATCTTTTCACTACGGTCAATACCAGAACCCGCATTACTTTGACCGTACGAGTGTTCTCACAATATGAAAGTCTCAGCACTCGGTATATTCAGCTGTGTATACCTTAGCCTGAGTCATGCCAGTGCTTGGTACCTCGATTCGTCCTGTGCAAACATCCCCAGTGGACGACGTGACCCCCTCTACTAGATAAGCCGCTCACAAGGAGGCCTAAATCCTCCAGAATACGCACACTTGTGACAGGCAGCATGCAAAGCGCCTTCGGTCTTGCACAAAGTGCTCTTGACGCAATCAATGCACTAAGAAGTAACTCAGCCAATGTGCAACAACAGGCGCTGCAGCATTACATATTTGAGGAGTCTGTTGGCACCCCACTTATCAGCTCCAAAATCACTTGTCTGTCCATCATCATCTAACAAGTACTAGGCTTACCTACTGCTATCGACTTATACTCAAATCTTGGCTTTTCGCAAGAATGGCCTGGGAGGGAATCCGACAGCCATGCCGCCGCAGGGTCATTTTCTCCCGGCCGACGACGTTATTGTCTTCTGCGACTAGTCGCGTTTTCGAAATAACTTTCACGGGGTCAAAGCAGCACCAGGTGTTGCATATGATACCCGCACAGGCATAACGACGGCTATGAGTAGTAGTTTCAGCGGTTATAGAGATCAAATCAACTTCGACACCACGGCAGCTTGGACCTTAGACAACACGAAGGCCGGTAAGGTAGCTACGATCCAGATTTGCAGATGGTTCTTGCAATTCTACACCGTGGGCCAGAAGTACAGATTCTTGGTAAGTCACTCCAGGAAACATACAAGGTTTGAAGAGCACTGAACTCACTACTGTACCTAGCCTGATATCGGAGTGAAGGGTTTCTTTGCAAAGAGCCTAAGCAAACTAAGTGCAAAGCTAGGCAAGCGGGTGGAGATGGATGCAGCGGCACTTTTTGATCATACAATGCTACACGAAATGACGCACGCCATTGGTACAAACCCGACCAACGACGTCGGCGGCCCGACAAAAGCTTATGGCTGGGCCAACTGTCTGGCTCTTTCTCCCTGGGGTCCCAACGCCATTACCCTTGGAGGCTCATCAGAAAATGCTGATAGTTACGCGTACTTTGGACTGGGCGCAAGTATGATCGCAAATACCGCTAATCCAGAAGCACCGAATGACAATGGTTCTATTGGAGTGATTGCGGCCGGTGCTGGAAAAGAGACCTGCGCCCTTGGAAACGTGAGGTGTCAGCGCTGCCAGGATCTATTTCCCATACGAGCAGTGAGCAAACATCAACAGATGCCTCTGCAGGGCCTTTGGTGACGCCTATTTATGATGTACGTCTCTTCGAATATGTGGCTCTCCGACGCTTGCCAGAGTTGAATTTGCTGAACGAACGTTGTCTGCGTAATATCCACGCCTCACAACCCATATTAATTTTTCACAGACCAGTGCTGACACGAACTTCTTGTACAGACGTATGACTGGGATGGTAACGAGGATTGGGAGGATGACTAGCAGGCTGTCCTATCCTCACTTGCCGCCGATACAACAAACCCTTTGCTAATATGGTACGGTGCCACCGCCTCACTGGAGATTCCAAGCATCACTGCAGACCCTTTCCCATGTTATCATGCAGACCCAAGGAATAATGGACTGAGTGTGTGTTCTTGTACGGGGGCATCAGAAACCTTTGCAGTCATGTCATCTACCGGTAGCAACACAAGTACCGCGCACCAGCCATGCGACTACACCAAAATTCCTTCGATTACACCAGCCCCTATTCCAGTGGCAAATACAGCAAAGTACCAGTACACTGAGACCGACTTCGACCACAATGTCATTGCCTGCGCTAGCTCGACCGTAGGAGACGCCAGTGGTATCACATACACTGTTTGCGTGGGTTCTAGTAGCACAATCCTAGCAGTTCCGACACCGGTGGCCCCATCCTCGGACAAAGCACCGCAACGACCCCGTCCTCGAACACCTCACCATTATCGTCCACAAATCTGAATACCACAGTTCAAGTAGATCTAAACAAAGTTCTTGTTGGAGACGTTAGCCAGTATTCGCTCAACACTACGCTTCTCAAAGAAATGGCCATTCTTTGCGGTCCAGCCTCCGCAAGCGGGTCTGTGTGCGATCGTAATTCCACAACGATACCCGGGATCGACTATTTGTATGTGTCATTTCCCAGACCAATCTGAAATTGTGCCACAACACTAATAACCATACAGTGACGGAGACGGCCTCGGAAGCGGCGGACTTACCTTCACAATCCAAAACAGCAACTACAGCTCCGACAACCAAGCAGCCGCCATGATCGCCCTCGTGGCCAACGGCCTCCAAAACTCGGCCACGGGCGCCAACTGCCACCTGCACACCTACTCGCAGGGCTGCCACCTGGGCGACTCCCACGATAACCCCGACGACGTCTGTGAAAGCCACTCCATCACCACCTGCATGGCGGGCGACAATGTCAACGTCTCCGTCAACGATTGCGATGTCTATCCGAGCCAGATCGCATTCATGAATGTGCAGTTCGTCTTCGACTATGAGTCCGGGGATCTTTTTTCGTGCGAGGAGGCGTTGGATCCGTTAGTGGCGATTGCAGACTTTGTAGTGCCCGAGGCGGTGCCGGAGGATTCGGAGATTTTGGGCGCGATTCAGACGCTTTGTATGAAGATTACTGGGCAGAAACCGGGTGGGGAGTAAAGCGATGAAAACGCCTTTGATTTCTGATTTTAAGGTGCTAACAGACCCACGGTCCTCAAAAACTTCCCAGCTCAAACCCAGATATATTAACTCACAAATGGGTTTCCAACTATACATTTACAAAACTTGACTGATTGGTAACTTTGTTCCGTCTCATGTCGAATATTCAGGTAACACGTCCCAGAGTAGAAAGCATCGACCTTCACAAACGCGAACTTTACCACGTCGAGCAACTTGGCCTTTCTTCGACTTCCAACCGCCCTCTCCCCATACACAGTACTGAAGGATAGGATCTCTCTCTCACCATTATCAAAGCCTCAATTGCGAGCGCGAGTTGGCATGAATGCCACCCCGACGGCCGAATTGTCGTAATACTGCTACGCTCGTTTACCGCGTACTGTTCACACCCTGCCCCGGAATGTTGTTTGAACCCATCCCGTAAGGTAGTAGACTCACATATATCGATTAGTCGGAGTACTAGTGCAGCCACAAGTCAAGTGTATGGGTCCGACAAACAACCCCGGGAGGAATAGCCCTGAGTTGACCTACATTTGGTGTGAAATGCTTTCGGATCTGGTAGAAACCTGAAATCGATTTCAGGGCCCCTTTCGAGTACATAGTTTGAATCATGCTCATTTCTATGTTCTCTCCTTATGCTGTTTAGACACGATCGTTACATAGATGTAGCAATCTCATACCATCATTGCTATTATATATTCGGCCCCACTGGCGCTTACCAAGATCTACGCCAAAAGTCCTGGACAGCTCTAGAGGCAGCCTTAGCCCTACTCTCGGAAGGAAGCCCTGAAACGGGGGATCCTGGAATTATCAGGTACCCGGAACAGCCTCAAGCACATTGTCCAGGCAACACTTCAGGCGGGGCGTTATCTGAGATCTTGGTGAAGAGGTCTTGGCGTCTAGGAATTTTGGTGCCGACCTCCGTAGTTATGTGGTATTCCGCTGCGTAGCCTGCTCCTCGTAACACGGAACAGCTCCGATAGCGCTCCGGGGGGGGAATCTTCCGGGGCAAGGTGTGGCTTACTGCGCCACAAAATAGTGCAGGTAATATTGAGTATCTTTGATATACAGACGGTGTGGTGAAAGTACGCGGTGGTATCAGATTTGATGTGGAACAAGAACAGCGTTCGTAGTGTGTGGGAGGGTTCGATTGTTTCTATGACGCCTGCTGCAAGATATAGTAGTCCCCCACCAAGCTATGCTACATACGGCTAGCCTGCATAAGCCTTCAGAAAGTGTTGTTGGGAACAGATTACGCAGTGGAATAATTAATAGCCGACAGTAGGGCTAGGGCTCATGAATGACTGACTATGACTACCATGAAGAACATAAAGAACATGAAGAAGGAAACCAGCGGGCATGGACCAGCTAAATACACGAGGATGGGCCCCATGCTTCCACCAGATTCCTAGGAATTCCATACCATATGTCGGTCAACTCAGGAGTACCTCCTCCGGGCCATCTTATTGTGTACAGCACATCGATCCGATATCTTGGTCAGCTTGCTGGACCGCTCACAAGCGGGGCAATGAATGCTGCTCCCCACCAACCTTCCCTCCATCGCCTCGTATACTTTGATCTTACTTGCATGTCGACCACGGGTCCGAAAGCCAAGTCGAAGTTCTTAAAATGAACTCTCACGTCTTCGCTGTGCTATCAGGCGCGGTGCTCGCCGTATAGATCGCTCAGGACGATCCTTTGTGGAGGTACTGTTGGAATATGGTTCACTTGGCTGGCATTTAAGGTACTTGCTCCGTAAGCGTAAACCAATTGATCTCTCAAGTGCTCCGCCTTCTAATTTGGTTGGAGCGCATGAGATTCTCAGCCTTGCCTAATCATGCATGTAATGCATTATCTCAGCAGGATGCAGGAAAGTCGAGCTAAAACGTCACCGCTTTGTAATTCCACATGTGAAGTGATGATGGAAGCCAACGCTATGACTCCATCCCGCTGAAGTTTTCTGTCTTATACTAATTCATTCTGGGGTGAAAGAGATTCCTTTCTTCCTGTTTTGATTCCAGTGACGAGTTTAAAGGACCAGCACCGAAGACATGGATTATTCAAATCTACCAGCTCTCGGCCCCCCTCCTGGAGTGCTTTCGAATTTCAGTGATCCGAAGACATTATCGACTAGTCTCATAGCAGTGAACGCTGTGTCTCTTTCCCTGATGCTTATAATTGTCGGAATTCGGTTTTATTCTCGGGCGTCGCTGTCACATGCTGTCGGATGGGATGATTGTGAGTGCCCAGCAAATTACTCGAGCAGAGAGGAGCTTACAAAGTCGAGATATGTGCCTTCTGGCAGCGGCGAGTCTCTATGGTAGACACCGCTATAGAGATTCTAACAAGTCACGATAGCTTTGCTCAGTCGCCAATAGTGCTATGAGCCTTTGGGGTGAAACCCTTTGATCCGGATGCAAAATGCCGCTGATAAGTTGGCAGTCATTCGTTTTGGCTGGGGCAGTCATTTGTGGAACATCCGAGCAATCACCCTCGTTCCAGATCGTCTAAGAGTAAGACTTGCGGATAAGAAGTCAAACTCAAGGCCCCTCTCGACTAACTGGGAATCAGCAAATGGATGCTTTGGGCATTCTTGCATCCGCCGCAGTCTTGAGCATCAAGATCTCGATCCTTTTACTTTATCTACGCCTGTTTCGTGTAAATCAACATTTTAGATACTGGGTTTATTTTGGCATACTCTTCTACATTTTATTTACGATAGCTTACTGGGGGACCTCAATCGCCATGATGATCGAATGCCAAACGCCAAAGAACGTAGAGAAATCGTTCTGTGCTAGCGGTTACGCCATCAATGTTGTGACGAGTGTCATCAATTTCCTCACGGACCTCTATGTCCTTGCTTTACCCATTGAGATATTGATGCGTCTCAACCTTAAACGGGCCAAGAAATATGGCTTGATAGCCATCTTTCTATCCGGCATCAGGTATCCATCCTTACCCATAAAACTAGATCACATCTTACAGCGGCCAAACAGCGCAAGTCTAATATCTCTCGCTCGCTTAATCTTCGTGATTGTGCGTCTTCACACTGAAGATCTCCTCTGGTCCGGCGCATTGGCGTCTGAGTTCGCGTGAGTGAGCCTTTCCGATCATTCCAATCGAGAGTAATAACATCACAAGTATTGTCGAGACGAATCTGGGAATCATCGCGGCCTCTATGCCAGCACTGCCGCAGTTTTTCGCCACAAGTCGAATCTTCCATGCATCCACTTATAGTTCTTTGAACCGCTTACTCAATAGACCTGACCCATCCCTCATCTCCTGGCACGGCCAATCTTCAAAGAGTCTTGCTTGGAAGGACCCACACACGCAACGTGGACCTACAGTCCGAGGTGAAAGCTGGACTGAAATCCAGAGTTTGCCCAGTACGCGAGCGTACGGAAGAACGGAAGAGAGTCAAGACGAAATCTCTCTCAACGAAGGACTCGTGCAGACCGTGACCTCGAACACCGCGCCGGGGGTTTGAGCCTTGCGGTATGCACTAAGTTCGCCGGCGCCCAAATATTTCTGTAATCTCCGATGAGGCTGTGTCAAAAAGCTCGATTCAATTGATATGTAAGGCGCTCGAGACGACGAGGAGCTCTCTAGTGAAGGAGCTCAAAACAAGTTCCACGAAAAAACTTCATCGTCCTGCTTCACAGGTCTCACCGTGACCCTTCGTCATCGTCCCACATTTATACTAGCGGCGCCGGCCTTCAAACGCACGAAGCTCGAAGGCTCGTGACGCAAGCACACTGAGTGCTACGAGACCAACTAAGTCATCAAAAACTGACTGAAATGGAGCAGCGAATCGGTAGGATGTCGTGTACTAGTACAGAATTTCCAAGATGATAATTGCTTTCCGCCCTCACGACTGTGAGCCATTCCACGTCCCTTGTCCGCCCCCCCATCTCCCCCTCCTCTTTCTACCGAGTACAACTTCGTACCGCGATCTTCTTGTCGTAGATTTGTCCCTCTCTACTGCACATACTCTATGGTATCAATCTTCTCGGGCTGAGAATCAGTGAGCTTCCACATCCCGATCCCGGTTTCGATTAAATATGGATCTCGCACAGGACCACTGACAAGTGAGCTTGACAGACACCCCGTTCAACTCACCTGCTAGAGCAAAGGCTAGGCACCGCGACAAGAGCCATGGTACACACGGAATCGGTTTCTACGACCCCGAGTTGTTGTTGTCTGTCATGGCCACTTCTGCTGCCTGAAGATAGAAGACGAAGACGAAGAGAAGAGCGAGGCAGCGTCTTGGGACCGAAAGTTTTAATTTAAGGGATAAGTTTGCAGAGAGAATGTTGTGTCCATGGGAAGGCGTTGCTGTGGCTCGCGTGTGTAGGGGCGCGTGCTTGGAGTCAAAGGCTGGGTCAGTCCTCTTGGCGGTTTCCATTCATCAAATTTTTTTGATCTGTTCGCTATAAGTACAACAGTGTACTTGCGAGATCTAAGTCTGGTCCTGGAACAATCGGGCATACGCTAGAGCAGGAGCTGCATTTTGTTTGTTCCTATGATCTGTCGAGACTAATGCATTTTTCACATCCGCAGCATTCCACCCACAAGCACGTCCCCGTCCGCCTGGATCCGCCGCTCCAACAACCATGGACCTGTCACTGCAAATGAAGAGGACTCTTGGCGAAATATTCCTCCAACGTAGTCAGCTTGCCACGCGCCTGCTTGGTGGTCCAGTCGACCAGCTCCTCCGTCTGCGGTCCATAGTACCCATAGTCTTGGATCCACAAGAACATGTCGACCAAATAGTCCGCGGACTCAGCCGGCAAGAAGCTGCTCCACACGTCCAGCGGCAGCCGCTTGTAATGGACCGTCTTGCCGGACGCTTTGCTCATCGTCGCCACTATCTCGCTGTACGTGTACAGTCGCGTCGCGGCCGAAAACACCTTGCCTTCGTACTTGTCGGGCGAGGCGAGGATCGCGCCGATGTATTTGCCGCTGTCGTCGACGGTGTCGATGAGCGGCAGCTGGGTCTCGGGCGTGACGAAGTGCGCGATGGCGTAGGTGCCGTCGCCCGCCGGGCGCGGTCCCATGAAGTGCCCGAAGTTCTGCATGAAGCTGCCCGGGGCGAAGAAGGCGCTCTTCATCGGTTGAGCGCGGATGTAGTCTTCGATCTCCGCTTTCACGTCGAAATGCGCCAACTTTTGGAGTTTGCCGCCGGACATCTTGCCCGCGTTCGACAGCGTGCTGAAGATGAAGTACTGCACTCCTGCCGCCACGGCGGCGTCCGTCATGGCTTTCCCTTGCGCGAGCTCCCGCTCTTTCAACTTGGCGTCGTAGATGGTGGCCGTGACGCCGAAGACGGTGTGCGCTCCGTGCATGGCTTGCTGGAGGGATTCCTTGTCGTTTGCGTCCGCTTGGACGACTTCGACGCCCTTTTGCTGCAATGCTTGAGCGGCGGGCTTGGTGAGGTCGCGGGTGATGCCGCGGACTTTGAATTGCTTGGATAGTTCGGGGTCGTTGAGGACATAGTCGACCACGGAGCCGCCTTGCTGGCCGGTGGCGCCGAAGACGGTGAGGAGCTTGGCCATTGTGGGGGTTGGGGTGTTTGGGCGTGAGAGATGAGATGAAGAGGAGGGTTACTGGGTTTAGAAGTGAAGAGGTTGGAGGATAGGATTTGTGAGAAAGTTCACGGTAAATGTAGTCGTAGTCAGTGGGATTATAGATGTGTGATTGGCCTTCCTGGTGATTGTTGCTTTGAAATCTCAGTATTTCTTTCTCGAAGAGCTTCTTATGTACCTTTATAAAGAAAGGATGCTCGGTCTACTCGGCCTTAACTTTGCATGCTGCTAACTCAACACGGCGATAATGCCAAGACCTTAAGCCCGAGCCCTTTCTTCGGATTGTAGATTCAAAGAAATCTAACCGAACAGGGCAGCTGTGCCAAGATCTTAAATCCGAATGACTGTATTAAGTTAGGTTGCCAAGCTAGGTCCGAACGTTTGCCGACTTCAATATCTCGCCACTGCAGCAGCACATCACATGTTCGCACTTACCAAGACTGCGAGAGTCCTAATCTTACGCAGCACCGATGTCAGTCTAATCCTACTTTCTCATCGCAAGTCTGTAGTGATGGGCTTTTGAACGATCATTTGGGCGCGCATAGCTGTAGCTTCGAAGATCTTTTTCAGACTTGACAAGGAGTTTTCCATCGAATACGAAATTCTTCGGGCGGGCGAGCCTCGATTTTAGCTTGGGCAAATTGATGTTGAGGATCTCGAATGGCCACCTCTGTACGGAAAACGAGCGTAAAGATCGGATGTCATCTAAGCATCTGAGGTTGTATTGCTTGTCTTTGGCATATTCAAGGCCAGGAAATCTTTTGTCAGACCTGAAGGATACTCATAATTGTGAGTGTAGCGTATGCGCAAAGAGATTGGCTTATTGAGCAAGTTTGGAAAGGGCAAAATATCCGCCCTGTGCCGTTGATTTGCACAGTAACGTGACCATTGTAATCCGCCGCGCACGATGGTACAGTGAAAAATGATTATATAAGTTCACGACTTCTCCAATTCGCAAGGTTCCCCAGCTTCTGCGAAGGGTATCCAAGTCAGTTTTTCTGCCATAATTCATGCTTTCACTATCATACGTTGCGAATGATGTTTCAGGCATCCCATTCGGACACGGTATCGTCAATAGGCCAAGGTGAAGGTCTTCTTGACCCCGTATCGGTTTACAACTTTGGAGACATGGAGAAGGGAGAGCAAGCCGGTGCTGGAGACATCTGGATTGCTTCTTGTTTCTGATTTTGAATTGAAAAGAAAAACTGCACTATCCCTATGAGTGTGAAGCAACTGGTTATGAAGTGTGTAGGCTACATAGCGGAGATCTGACTGAGTAGAGGAGGAATGTCTGTGCTGTCGCTTCCTAAAGTCTAGAGCGGGCTTCGATATCAATCCCCCTATCGCTTGGGTCTCCTGTCCGCGCTTCCGTCGCTCTTACTACCTCCCACCTCCACAGGTATCGATGGCTCATCTCCCGTTCTGCTAACCGGACTCCATGGCTCCTCTTGAGGCGACTGATCCAACCATCTTTGTATTCCTTGAGACTCCTTCGATAAAGCGGTGGAACCCTCGGAAGATAGACTGTTGGAAGACTCATGGGATGACTCGGCGTTGCTTTTATTCATGGGTCGGTCGTGTGAAAAGACTGATGCTATGCTGATCTGGGATTTGGCCAGGGTCCTTGACTGTGACGTTTCGTCCGTATCTTTCTGTTGGCAGAGCGAGTAGCTGTGGTCCTTGCCTTTAGTGTCTTTGCGAGAAGTAGTGGAACGGATGCCCTACGAGGTTGTGATGAGCTTAGCGACCCGGAGAAGGAGTAGAGGATGGGAAAAAGATGTAAGTACTTTGCTGATTTGTTTCCTGCTCGACATGGTGGTGGGCGTTGGTGATAAACCTCTCGAGTCTTCGATTATATGTTTCAGTTGATGAAAGGTTGGGCTCTGTGGGCAATTGGGTACAAGACTTGCAATAATAAAAATCAGATTGGTCAGGAAAAACATCTTGTACATATAATGACTCGCCGCCATGAAGGGACATTATTCGCAAAACCCCCCCAGAGTCCAAGAACCCGAGCTTTAAGCGAAGACAAGGCCAACTCAAGCAGGACTGCGTGGAACTTGTGCGAAGATACCACTTTCCACTAATCACATACTGACGTTTCGATCGTCACGTAAGCCAAGGCATTTTCAGAAGCCATAACAAGGAACCCAGGTGGATATCAGTAGGTGCGATGCATGGAACTTGTGTCTTGCACTAAAGTTGGCTCAATAGGGAATGCATATCGGCCCGTCAGCCATCTTTATTTCGGCCTCTGAGAAAGAGACGATTGGCCGATGCAAGGAACTTGTGCTTTGCCATTAGAAATTCCCGAAGTGACACTGCTCTGATGTGTTCATCTAGGTTGAGCTTGATAGGCGCGTCTTACTCATCATATTGAGGGAGTATGCACGGATCTTGTGCCCGGCGGTCTCAAGTGGGTTCTCTTTGGTCGCGCCATTCCGGATCAGGCTAGATCCAAAAGCGAGGAACCTGTGTTCGGCCAATCAGAGTAGACAGGATGCACATTTAAAAGTTCGCCTGCTCGTTGCCTGAAAGATGCTTAGTCATCCACTAAAGTTCCGTGATATACCTTCCGCCAGGCTCACAAGTCAGCATTTCCGTACTGCTTCATCAGGATCTAATTTTGTGTGCTTCTACCGTCCGACTTCTAGATGATTGGGACCGCTTATTCAAGCTCTTGAGTCGCACGCAAGTTCAGTCGCGCCTAAACTCTTCCCAGTTCTTAAAAGCCATTCAATTTGCCCTGCATCTCGGATCTTCTCACAATCTTGCCGCCATGGAGTCAGAACAGCGTCGCGCCGTCTCTCGGCCGCAATGTGCTCAAGACTGGGATGATCAGAAGACCGCGATCTTGGAGCTTCGCAGTCGCAACCACCTAGATGAACTAATGAAGAGGATGGAGGAAGAGCATCTGTTCAAAGCAACGTATGTACTCATCTGGCTGCGCCAACGAATACCGGGCTTATATTGTGAACAGTAAGAATCAATACAAAAAGCAATTCAAGAAATGGGAATCAGATCTCGTGCCTAAGCGCATTAAGAATGAAGAGTACAGGGCCATCATCAGCAAGAAGAGGAAACGCGAAAGGGCAGGCAAAACTTCGTCAGCCTTTCGATGGCAAGGCGCTGAGGTCAAGGACTCGAATATCACGCGCTTTCAGAAGAGAAAGAACGTATTGGACGCGGAAAAGTTGCCTGAAGTTTGTGAGTACCGATCTCGTGGTTGTATCTCGACACGCATGGCTAATCGCTACGTCTAGCGACCCCTTCAGATCTGAGTTGCTGTACACCCGCAAGCATCATTCCCAGTCAACGCCAATCGCCGGCAGCAAGTAGTCCCGCACCTTCACCCACTCCAGAGTTCACGGCACTCGTCAATTTCACCTGTTTTTTGTGCTCGTCTCAGTCACCTGTGAAGCCAAGTCTTCGGCTCTCTCAGTCTGAATGGCACCCCGCGTTTGAAGACTCTATCCATCGATCTGCAGCCGGGACACCCACAATCCTAAGCGAGAAAATCCTTGGGCTTCCTCGGTTCTCTGATTATTCAGGCTTCGAATCATGGCCAGATTTCCCGTTGAATATCGAAGCTCTCAAGCCGCCCTTTTCTGCCCTTGATAGAAAGAACTACCTGAAATCAGCATTACTTGAACTGATAGGATGGTTGCAGCAATATCTGAAGCAGGCTCAAGATCTTCAGCTGGTCATCAATAAATTACGAGCAGAACTAGTGTTTCCCGCTTTTCTCGGGCCTCTCCACAGACTCCTTCGTAGGGAATGGCCCATCTATATAGGAGGACGGGACAATTCACCCGAGACGACTCTGGAATATGATGACTTCCTGAGCAAAGAGGACCTCGGTAAAGCTTATGACAATCTGTATTTATCGTTCGACTACGCCAAAATGGGGTATGGCAGATTAGCAGTGGAGACCATCGAACAAATTTTGAATCTGCTCTCCAAACTGGCCATCGCGCAAAGTTCAGGCTTAGAGCATTCTCATGATAGAATCAGCCGCGAGCCTGCAATCCCCGAAAACCCGGGAGCATACGACCCGTGTCTGACCGAAGCTGCAAGGTGGGAGGAACTGGAAGGTTGAGAAGAGGTGCTATCTTTAGCGAGGTTGCTTGAGTCATTGATTGTCTTTGGATCCATCTCCGCTTAGTCTCAATTATGTCACATTTCATAATCGACTCTGATTAGCTAGTCGAATGGAGTTTGCAGACACTGGTTAATTCGGCTTCTTTGGCAAAGTCATCAGACCACTACGTGGAAATCTAAATGAAGTGTAAGTTCGTCCACGCTGAAACCGCCCCTGGCACAGGATTGGGGCCTCTCAATCTTTATCTTCATGGTGCCTTATCACCGGTTCCTGAGATCGTAGATCCTTCTTCTGTAAACGGCCTGCATGGTTGTGTTGTGCGACTTGCCACGTCGTGCTTCTGGAGAAAGTCCGAGTGCCTGAAGCGTGGGTATATTCCCGACCTAGGTGCTTTTGTTCGAGCATTTGCGTATGGATTATTTGACTCTGTCGAGAGGTATGGTGGTGCCTTTGGATGCGTATCAGTATTCTTAGCAAAGAAATGATGTGACGGATTTCAGAGCGAGGGCGGTCTTTTAAGCTAGGTGAATTCTTTACTCTAGCGACAATACCTGAAAACCTGAGACCTCTGCATCTGTATCTTGATCCAGATTGCGCTTGACGAGCTGAAAGCTGGGACTTGGCCTGTCAAGGGAAATCAAGACTCGTGAAATTAATAATCGCAAACATTGGAGATGAGGAATAGAACAGCCACGGCGGTGGGAAGCCTTTCTCTGATATCGATATTATATAAATCAGTGCAATATAAAGGTAATCATTCATACCGATTTCATGATTTGCTACAATCTGCTAATTATATTTTGTTTGTTGTGTGAGATCTCGTAGTGAAAATGCTCATGATGGGTATACTCATCTTGAGGATTCTTCTTGCTTACAAAAGTACAAATTAAAAATAGCACAAGCACATATGTACCGTTCTCTTCTAGTAGACTTCTCTATTCAATGGGATTATTATACTTCGACGCCATCCTCAAGACCACTTCCCGCTGCCCATTCCGTTTTTACTCCTCTACAAGCCAAGGTCATTTCTCTAGACTCGGCTTCTGCGCAGGCCAAAGACCACTTTCATCTGAGGGGTCCTTTGTTGATTCCAAATTTGTCGTGTCAGCGCACCTAAAGCCCTATCTCTTTATATTGAATATCGATATCCAGCTACCTCCTCTGAGCTCTTGTCTATGCCAGATGGAAACGTCGCAGAAAGGACAAGTACGTATCAGTCATTTTGATTGCTTCCGACAGCATTGACAAGACGAGGAAGTTTCCGTCCTAATACCTTGTAAGATACCACGAGCTGGAGAAAACAGGGTAAAAGTTTGGCATGATGATCCAGGAGGGGAGTACCTGTTCAAGTCAAGTGACATGCCGTTTGCTGGACTGCGAGGTCTCAGGATACCAACAGGGATATCAATGCGCTTGTGACGGAGCCGGTAAAGTTACATGACGATCGGCCGTCTCAAGCGACGAGGGAGTTGAGACGGGTCTATTTTCCTGAGGGACCATTAGACGGCTCATTGGGGATCGTGGGCGCAATAGTACACGTATCTAGCCATTCAGGGTGGCAGAGTACATTTTAGCTCGCCACATTGCAGGTTTGTTTTAGAAGGAAGAAGCGCGAGAGCTGTCGATCACGATGTATTTGTCCTTCCGAAGCCGAGATCTGAAGTTTCAGAGAAACATCGTCGCACAACTGAAGCAAGGAGTCCGTTCAGATGAGGCTGCGATTGTCTACGTGAGAACCTTGGGCCTGCTAATTGAGAAGGGTCTGCTGACCTTTTTAACTTAGGAGCCGAGATGCCGCCGGCCTTTTTGTTTCCGGATACATAGACGATTGATGATCTCAATACACCCGAACTGAAGGAATGGGTGCGTGTGATGAAGGGGTTGAGGTCTAGATGTGGGACCTGAGAGGCTCGTGATTACAGAAGAGGCGCGAAATCGAGCATTGCTTGTAAGTGTTAATGGTTCGTTCATTGACACCTTACCTATTAGATGGAAACGACAGTTCTTCCGAAAATTGGATTGTTACCTATACTTGCTCGTTCCTCTCCCATCTACCCATCATTCCTTCTAATATTTCCGCAACCAATTGTATCTAATCTTCGTGCCATCTCTCAGAGGATATGAAGTGGCCATTGAGCGAGAAGATAGAGTGCTATACTATAGCCTCTGCAGCCTTGTTGGCTTTCTTACTAATGTGCAGTAGATGGAGCACGGTGTGCGTGTTACTTGACGCTCGCTCCGTTGCAATGTTTTGTAAGAGAATATAGCAAACGTCTAGCATTAAACAGGAGAATATGCAAGAATGAGGGCGAAATTTCGAGACATATGTTGTGTTTTTGAATTTCTATATTTCCGGCCCCTTGCCAGGAGAATGTGACCATGAGTGAGTTGCCAATAAACACGAAAGGAGATTTGAGTCTATTTCTATACACACTGCGGTGGCAGCGCTCGGTGACCGAACACTCGGCAAGTATCAAGCGCCCAAGTTTATCCCGCTCCAACTGTTATGGTCGCAAAGCTTCCAACTAATTAAGAGACCAGAGACATATCGCGCCCGATCGCGGAGCTGGGCGAGCGTAGATGGCGACAACACATCTCTACAGTCAGAATTCTCGTTGTCAGCCTTATTCTAGCTATGACTATTGCGCGTCGGCTATTTCATCGAGTTAACGTAGTGTCACTTTGAGTCCAGAGTACTTTATACTACACCTGTAAGCTTCCAGCCTATCCTGACTTTGAGCATCATAACCATGGCCGACAATGTTTTTGACTTTATCAAATCACTTTCCTCTCCGAACTTAGCTGATGTGGGTGCAGACGGTGAGACTCGCCACATCGCCTTGAGCCCCTGAAATTGGTCAAACTTCCCTGCGGCCATCAATTCGGCGCAGAATGTATAGCAAAGTGGCTCACGCCAACGGAAACGATCCATAACAACACCTGATCGTTATGCCGAGCCGTACTCTTCGATAAGGATCATCCCGATACACCACGGCGCATTAGAGGAATAGAGCGACTTCTGAACCTCGGGGCGCAAGATCCGGCTGATTCACAATTCAACATAGATCTCGTGGATATCGTACGAGAGGACATCGAGATGAAGTTTACGCTGGGTGATGTGAGTGAACCATACTCTGATGAAACAGAAGAATGGAGGCTCGGAACGTTCGAGGCTCTGAGGGAGGATTATGCGACTGAAGCAAGATTCCGGCAGTTTCGTGCTCGTCACCGTGCAACAATAGAGAACCTAAAGCCGCAGGTGCTAGCAATGTGGCTTAGCGAGGCATTTACTTTGCCAGTAGTACTGTGTGACACTTGGTTCAGGACCCTTCTGGATACCAAGAGCTCAAAGACAAAAGACAGGATTCGGAAAACGAAAAAGGGAAAAGGGGCTCGTCCAGACGTCTTCATTCTTTGAGCACTATCTCAGTGTGTAGTTGAAACTTCTCAAACACTTGTGTTTCCAATAGACGAGTTTTCGCGGAATACTATCCTCAGGCTCTTCAGTCGTCAGCTGCGCTCATTGAAAATCTGCTGTAGAGCTCTGTTCTTTTGAAAGTGCCTGATCAAGTACCCCGATAAGCTGGCAGTGCCTGGGTGCCCAAATCTTGTAGCGGAATTCTCGAGGCTACCGATTGTGATCCAGCGTTTGCAGCGGTGGCCGCAAGATTGCTTCTGGATGCTCAAAATGTATGAGAGCTGGATTCCTGACATGTAAGATTGGAGTAAGCTGAGCTTACTTATCTTGTCGACATTCCGGAGACCCAGTTCGCAGTATCATCATTGAAATCAGCACTTTTCTCTTGTGTGCTAACGTGGACATAAGACTTGAACACAACCTTGATTCTTCCGAAAATCCGTCTCAAATTCGAAATTCACTTGGCTGTCACCGTCCTTCTTTATCTCTGTTCATCAACCCAAGCTCTATTACACATGAAATAAATTGATATAGCAAAACTTTATCACAGATTGGCTCTCCACATGGCTATTTACCTTTACTCGAACCTTTTCTACGTCGACATCCTACACCAAGCACTGCTCCAACAGACCTACGCCTTTGCCAACTTTTACACCGTCCATATTCAAATCGTGACCAAATTCACTCTTCTGTGACTCATGACTACCTATAAAGTGCCGTTGAAGGCGACGTGGCCAAAGCCTGTTTCTTCTAGCAGCACAGCAGCAGCGCATGCTCACCTTCTTGAAACAAACCCTCTCGTCCAGACTCGGGAAGTCCACTAGCATCTGCGACGATGTGGGTTCTCCGCTGGGGATAGAGTTCCACCTGCGACAATTATGGGAGTACGAAGAGCCTGCATGCTTCCTGCAGCGATACGTTCTCTGGTGTTCGATGTGTATGTCTCAGCAGTGGAAGCCGAGTGGGCCGCGTAACCACGACCGTAGATTTGAGACTCATGAGCGCAGGCGAGAAAGGAGAAACAAAGCCTTTCATGACGGCAAAAATAGAGGCAAACTCACACAGTATAAGAAACGATCCGGTAGGACTCTAGTCTGTCAGCATAAAAAGAGACACTTGGTCTCTACCCCCATACAGGCCCATCGAACCAATCCCACCAACATGCCACTAGTGGAATAAAGTAGCTCAAAACGGCCAGACCCTAATCGAGCGAAAATCAATCACCAAGGTCTGATGCCGTGGCCACGATGGCAAGCTCTGTGAGTTCAATCTCTATGAGCTTTGAGATAAAAATTCGACTGTCTTGGGGACTTGAGTCAAAGTCACGACTATATTTGGAGAGCTAGCACCTCGACAATTCTGACAATTCGTTATGGAAGGATACGCTGTGTATGGAGATTCGGATTCTGTTAAACCCCGTGCAAGGTCAACGGCTTACCTCTCTATATCAATTTCCGTGAATCTACAGATTGCTTTCTCAAGAAGTATTTGGCTGCAAATGACCAGAGAAGGAGGATCATTGATGGTTCCCCTACCTTAGTTGAGTCAGATTCGGATTGGGAGTACTCATATCCTTTTGGTCTGGGCCGTGCATCGCGAATTCAGTACCCAGAATTCGTAAATGAGACCGATGAGGATATCTAGATTGATACAGCTTTACAAGATCATGAAGAATGTTGCACAAAGACTCAAGATCACGAGCCTCATGAGACACAAACCCGTCCTTGAAAAGCGTGGGTCCCGGAATTCTGTGCCTTCTCGGAGTGCACCGTGCTCCGGGGACCTAAATTTGAAGCACTGGATCCTCGCGAAATCCCGTGGCGCGGCTGAGAGATCTAGCCTAAGTCCTTCCTCGAGCATTTCTCGAACAAGGACTCATCGCCTTCATACTTCGCACCTAAGACCCCTGAACCACCTTGATTCCAATCTTACCTGCAGCACCTATGCAAATTAAGCTTTCTCAGTCTTATTCCAATCTCTTCCGGCTGACAACTTACCGTTCCCTTCCGAACGTCCCCCAAACCCAATATTTACACACATGTACATAATCGCCGTGACTTCCTCCCAAATCTGGTACCACGATAAGGAGTCATGGAACCGGTCATCGGCATATAAAGATATTTCACACTGATTATCTCCTAATTGTCAGCCTGTCAGCTCTGGTCGCCTGTCTTAGATCTGAGATCAAGGGAAGAAAGAAACATCTCAAGCTTACGGGATAGATAGGTCCAAGGAAGGGCAACCTGCCCCCCTTGCCCGAATCCTTTCGTGCTGAGGCTTGTGTCCATCATACCGTAGATTTCCTCACAAGACTGCAACGAAGGAGCGGTGTCTGGCGGGGAACATTGAATTTTTGGGTACGAGGTCGCAGATACCCTGACCGTAAGGCCATTGTCACCCCCTTTGAAATTCGGTTATCAGCATCCGTACATAGACTCGGTAAAAAGGCTTCGTCATTTGCCGAGTCTCATCCTTTTCACCGCTCATAGCGGTACTCACCAATATTATACGCAATACCACCGGAAGACGATTCACCCTTCGCACAGCTATCATACACAGCCTGCGCGCCTTGTCTGATCTCAGTGAAGCTAGCATGCGCTGGAAGGTATGGCGTGAGGAGGTAGACCTGTACGCTGCATTTTCCGTCCGCTGTGATTATACTCATGTAAGTACGTCCACGTGGATGAACAAAGTTGCCATCAAGAACTTGATGATACTCACTGCTGACTATCCGGACTGGGAGTCCATACTCTTCGTACGGGACGCGATGCGTCCAGATCTTTTGAACATCGTTCAAAGGAATGCTCGTGATGACTTGGCGGCAGCTCTGAAGATTTAACAAAGATCTGAAACTGGCATCGTTACATAGGGTATCAGGTGTGTTGAGCGTTGACGAATTAAGCAATGTGGTAGATGCGTTTAAAGGGAGGAGAAGCTGATTATTGAGAGACTGAATGAGTGGTAGCGAGATGGCAGAGATACTTGAAACGAGGAAGAGTATCTGGAATAGCATACGACGATGGAGAATGTTGAGCATCCTAAGTTCAAACGACTTTCAAATGCTTTGCAGACAAGTCGGCGGTGAAGCATACAGCTTCGAGACGACTCTTGAAAAACCTCCAGGTACTTTCGGATTCTTATTGAAGCCGGCAGCAATCGTGCCACGCACTTAGCTTGTTCCTCGCTAAAGCTAAGTGCGCGGCACCATTGTGTCAACTTTCGTCTACGCGCGGCCCGATGTATACATGCGCCGATAGCTTCCTTTTGGGCGAGCGCCACCCGAGGACAGAGAGTCGCACGCGCTGGCGAGCTCAAAGCCACGAGCAAGTTGAAGAGCGAGATAGGACGAGCTGGTATGGTGAGGAGAAGAGTTTTTGGGTCCATTGAAATGTCAGCGGGTACCATCGTCATCATAGAAGTGTTTCTATACACCTCCGCCAAGGCCAAGCCGTGGGCCTGCGATGTTGTTGCGCTGTGGATGTTTGTGGAGCTCGGAGTCATCATCCGAAGCCACCACGGCGATAGTCACCAATAATAAAGGCACAAGAGCGGACTGTGATGATTCGGCTGAAACTTTGTAGCTGGCTAATTGCTATCGGCTATGAGAATCCTGCCGGAAATATATAGCATCTGAGAATCCCGCCCTACCCTCAAGCTAGCCTTGTTGGTACTAGAACATGTATAAGCGAACCTCGGAACAGCTCGTTTATTAATCGCTGCTCCGAACAGTTGTATCCCCACTCTGTTTTTTCCCTCGCTCGAAACTCTGTACAATCTTCATTCGCATTCAAAATAAGCATCTTGACAGATGGATCTTTTTACGAAGCTTAGACTTGAGTATTTGCAAGTTTTTTAGATAGAAATTAGACGTCGGTACTCTTTCAGTGTGTTTTGATACCTGAAAACATGTTGAGACCGCTTAATTTTGGTGTGAAACGCGCGGTAGCGATTCATTGTTGTGTTTCTTGCTTGGTTCGCCCTTGGAGCTTTGTGTTCATGGCTGCTTGACGGTAAACTCTGCTGGCTTCTTGATCTGCAGGAACTTGAGCGCCTCTTTGAATTTTACCTCAAGGCGCTTCTCCCGAGTTCGTACTCATTGTTCAAACGTGCACACCTTAAAATGATAGCAATGAGAAGAATTGGGCGCCGAGCGATCAAGGGGTTTTCCCATTCGATAACATGACCTTGAATTTCAAGATTTTGTTTCAGAGTGTGACATTCATGTTACTGCATATACAGACCCGCACTGCGCCCCTCAAACACACTGCAACGAGATGGAGATAAGAATTTTCTGGTCAACTGCACAGCAGTAGGGACGCTTTGTTTCGTTTCGGCGTAATATTATGTGTTCATCGGCCCATGTCTGCAAAGGCCTGCTCGCCCGCCTGAGCGGTGGGTGCATATCTGTTACATCATAACTGAGAGATCGTGAAGGGAGACACAGTACTTTCCGTAAAACCGAGATGCGCCCGCTAGAAGAGCCTCATATGGGAGTCAATCCCCCATTCCGCCTAGTTTTCAGCTCCCTATCAACATTTTCCTCTTCGCTATAGAAAATGTCGAAAATTTCCGCTCGCCCTCGCCCTCGCCTTCTTGTACCAAGATCCTTAACAAGGACTCGAGGCTTTCTGTGGTGTGTAATGGGAATTAAACTGCGCTGTGAATCGCTGTTTGCGAATCCTTCGATCCTGGGATTTGGTTAATCAGCGCTTAGAGCCCCATTGTGTGCATATAGTCACTCGAGCTCTTACTGACCTAGGAGTTCTAGATTTTAAATATTTTTTTGTGCAAGATGTGTGCTATATTCAATTTATGCTTGTGAGCTGGAAATTTTTGACGATGAGTTGCGTGGGTTTTGCACTCGCTATATCTCTTCACAAGAATCCTCTTAGGCAACCACCATCATTGACTCACACGTGCAGAGAGTGGCCCTATGTGACGGATCTGGGTTGAAAGCACGCCAAGCATTGAGCGGGTTCGCTTCTGTCTTGAATCCCAGGATGTCGAAGTTGGTGTGTGGAGTAAAACAGGCGGTCTTCCTTGCCTCAAGTACGATGTCAATGTCTGCGAAGAGTGTCGAGAGTATCTCCGGGAAGGTGACTTGTACGGGCCTTGTCGGCGACCAAACTATAGCGTGACTTACGAGATGTACATTTTCATTGGCTATTGCCGCTCTTCTGATGAAACTCTGAGAAACCATGTTGAAGAAGTGGAATTGATATTTTCGTTAGGCTTCACGTACTGAGCGCCTTGCAGGAAAACTTCCGCTGGATTTTAGGATGTGTTTGAAACAAATGTAAAGATTTGGGGTTCCCAGCCTCCTCCTAGCCCCTTTGTTAACCAACCACCTTGAGCCTGGGGATCGCAATCAATTCATTTACACATCCCATATCTGAGTTTGACAACAGAGGCACAGTCTATATAAAACACACGAACGATCTTTGGGAAGCTGGTCGTAAATCGAGATTCGCGTTGTGGCCTGCTGTTCTTAGGCTGCCTTCGACTTGGTTAACAATTCAAATGCTCTTCTGTAGCCACAGAAAAGTTCAGAAGTGAATGACAAGAATGCGGGATTGGTCCGATAGCGCGTCTTGTTATTGCGGAGACTGGGGCCAAGCTTGCACCCGCGAAGTTTTATGAGGCTTAGCATTTCCATCTTATCTTTGTGCATCATTTAGGAGATGTATGAGGTACCGACCTCAAGAGGTAGCGTTCTGATCTCAGCTCATGTAGTACTGAAGCATTGCCTCTCGGGAATTATTTTGATAACCCCAAAACATCTGTAGCGCGGAGCTTCTTCAAACGAGCGTCTTGTTTTGCCGAGATGTTTGCTGTTCAGTGGTCTCGGGGGCTTAAATATATGTCCCGAGCATATTTTCTCAAGTTGTTTTACGTAACTACTGAACCCACCGTTGCAAGACGACAAGCCATGTTTATGTTTTCCTAAAACAATTTGAGCACTTTTCCTTTACATTATCACATCGACCTCAACACCACTTACTCATAAAGGTTTGGCCTGATTATACTGAAGACAAGTTCTAGCGAGAGCAGCAAGACCTTAAAAGCGACATCGATCGTCAAAGTCACTTGTCACAGTGGGGGACTGTGTTCGACCCTTGAAGACCGCCGACGTGGGAATCAATATCTGTAAGATATTGAGGGGTCACCGGGTTACAATGAAGGCTATGACTGCGTGCGAAAGGATTACTTAGATGGCAATCTTGGGGCTGAAATCTTAATTCTATTAAGACGGACTGACATTGAGTCCATCATGCAGGGGAATGAACCTGGACTGACATTGAGTCAGTGGTGCAAAGCAGGAAAATGGACAATCATTGAGTCCATGGTACAAGAGATGAAATGGGACTGTCATTGAGTCCAGAGAGGTATGAAAGCGGACCATCATTGGGCCCACGCAGAGAACATGACTGTGTATCGAAAGGTACTGATTTTGAGTCTTAATACCGGCAAGAGATTTAGGAATGGTGGGTGCTGAGACTCCACTTCTCAAGCTCAAGCATCATGCGGCGGCGATAATCTGGGATGATGCTCGGGGTAAGCGTCGACAAGTCCCAGCCCAGAAGGGACCAGCGCACTATCCCACACACGAACACACCACAGTCTCTGTCATTGTCCTGGGCTGGTTGGGGGCTGGGCACAATGACTCGTGGTGTCGTTACGTCAACGGCGCCCTTGGACTTGAAGAGCAACCAAGAGGAAATTATTCTCCAGGGCAGCTCAAATTCTTGGTCGTAGCCAGGCATACTCGAGTAACAGTAAAGAGCCCATTGCCCATTTCCCCCCTTCTGGAGCACCATTAGGATGCAATGATTGCTTCTGACTTGAACAGGGAAAATGTGGCAAGTCACGTCTTTCAAGGCCGCGTTGGGAAAGCGCGCAGGAGGCCATTCTTGTCGGAGATGTCTCTCCTCGAATGCATCTACCTTATTCTTAAGGTATGCACTCATCTGACAGCTCCATGCATGGTATCTGGGCGACCTAGGAAGCTCGGCATCCTCTTGAAAAAGGCCGTTGATGGTATGACAGACCAACGTCAAATGCGCATCGATTACGACATCATTGAGCCATTGACCTGGAACCAGCGTACCCATGTCATTTTGTGACGTGACGACCGAACGGTTCTTGACAGGACCTTCGATCGGAACGACCAATGCTGGCGTCGTAGCGCTTGATGATCTCAAGGTCAGCTGGATCGATGACATCGATTTTATTCATGACCTGGCCAAACGAAGTCTTGAGCTTTTTGCTCTGCTCGTTCTCCTTCTCCTCTTCATCTTGGCTGAGCTGACGCTTTGACGACGCGTCGAGTTGCTTTTGAAGCCAAGCCAGCTTGTCCTTGACATCCTTGCTCTTTACAGTCTGAGGCTCTGGCGCGATCTCAATCATGAGAGAGATCATCGTCCAGACCCGCTGACTTTGGAGCCATACCCCTCTTGGTAAAGGCTGAGTGGCCGCATACCCGATCTTCTCCGAGCACAACGTATTGAAGAGTATGCTGCCGATGGCAACCGATGCTTGAAGTGAGCTGCTTTGGCCGAGCCAATCAGTAATAGCCGGGAGCGCCTTGAGCTCAGCCGATACGCTTTGCATCTTTTGTATCAGCATGCCGGCCCCCGCTCTGGGAGCCGACCCCTCGATCATCATCTTCCGGACCCGCAGATTCATGAACTTAGATGCCATCATGATCAAGCATGCATGAGTTAAAAAGGTTTGCTTCTCTCCTTTGCTGTCAATGACCTTTTGAAACCATTCTTTGATGAAATCCCAGGCTGTCAGCAAGAGGGGGTCATTACTCACAAATTTTGGGACGTTGCCCAGCGGTAGATGCGTCAATTTGAATGAAGACATGATATGGTTGATCAAGAAAGCTTTGATTGAATATTCTCAGTTCTTTGCTGGTGATATGCTTCTTGAATGTTGTGAATTGTTCTTGCGATGAAGTTTTAGAGTGAGTAGTATTCCAGATATAGCGCTAACAGGTCGCGCTAGCGGGACGCTTCCGCATCTTCGCCATTCACTTTTCAATCTCTCAGTTTGTCTTGCCTCGAGGGTAAACAAGAACTATTTTTATAAGTGGTTAGTTTCCAGCCTTCGTCCCAGCCTTCGTGATAGCGGCTTTTTATCTTGCCAAGGCTCCGTCTGAGCTCTTTCAAGTTTAATCGATAAATCTCGCGAATGGCTTGATTCAGCGCTGCTCACCGACTTCTTTCCTGCGAACTGAGCAACGAAACATGAAGGAAAATGTAAGTCTGGGTAATGGCGGAATGGAGAAGTCTATGAACGACAGTAAGATATCAGTATCAAGAATTGCAATAACATTTACAATCGCAAAATAGAGCTCATCGCCCAAACACTTTTCTATATTCCACATTAATGTTTCAATATCGTCAACTTTCGGTGCATGATTTTGTAAAAATTGTGATAGAATTTATCTTAAACCGACATAAAGGGTGGTATGAACAGGAAATATATACATAAATTACTGCAAACACATTGGAAAGTGGTTTATTCAAATCGACTGATACTGACCTGCTTCCCATAATACTCCGAATTTCTCATCCTCGTCGATGCTACATCTCATTCTCTCTAGCGTCCCCTTTTACATAGGGACGCCGAGTATAGCTACTTATTTCATGCTCAAATGTCAAATCTCCGCCTACTCTCAGTAGAACCTCTGACCGCAGCGAGACACCTTCTAGCTTTGAGTGACTAGACAGGCTAAGCCGAGAGTCTGTTCTTCCACGATACACTCCCCTTGCTTGAAGGTTATGTGAGAGGCCTCGACGCCCCACGAAGTCTATTTGTGGTCTTTGAGGTGTATTGCGACCAGGTAAAATTCAGCTCGGGGTCCTTCAAGCTGATCTGTGGGCCTTGGAACTTCAGCAACTGAGGGCGACAGGCGGAGGAAGTGTACACAGTTTGGCAGAAAGAATTTTCATGAACTGCCCCCATTACTTTGTATGACTCAGAGTATCTCGACTAATTATCTGATTGACAAGGACCTCAAGCGATATGCAGTTGGTGAATCGATCGAAAATAAAACGTCGCTTAGTGACATCAGCATTCTTCGAGGTTAATCTCGCTTTAAACACGTTATTATCTGTAAATTGCTACGCCTCACGTGCTAGGGTGATAGAAGCAATCATACTAAAGGCTTTCTCTGAGGCGAGAATAAAGATTCAGAGAAAAGGTTGCATTTGATAGCTAAGACAATGAACAACTGCAGGGATGCATTCGTAGCGAGAAGGATACAAGAAAGTGCAAAACATGTCATTTGCATCCAACAAAGCATGAGCATGAAGTTTATGACCCTCCTCGATAGGAATAGGGCATCGAGATCGTTTGTGGGAGCTTACAAAATTTCTCTGTTCTCAAGATCACGTTCCATGGTTGCGCTTGCGCCCGGGCCTTCAATCCTGGTTAGGCTTGGCGCTTTGTGAGCTGTAGCAGGTTTTGGAGATGGAAGTAGCTTGTGGAAGATTGGGCATTACCACTGGGATCGACTGACGAAAAGAGGTGACGGAGAAGAGGGTGGTTTGTGCCGAACACTTTGTATACGGAGATGTAGAGCCCGTTGTTTCAGGGGTCTCCACAGGTCCTCGAGGGTTAGACCGCATTCCCTGCACACCTTCATATTTCCCCGCAGACGAGAACCTGTATTGTATGCTTGATCTTGCCTATCTCGCCGATTTATTTGTGCAGTGTCTGCAGAGGTGCTTAGACTCGGTACTACAGACCATGAGTGATCCGCTCACTGTCGCGGCCAGCATAGCAGCAGTATTAGGGCTGGCTACACAGATCGTACAATGGCTGAACAACGTGAAAGATGCTTCCAATGATCGCGAAGAGACTCGACTCGAAACCGTTCATGCGCGCAGGGTGCTATCCCATCGAAGAACGCGAGAGTATTTGCAAGATGAGCTCGTCCAAATCTTTACGCTCCAGCCTTAGCTTGAGTCGCAAAGTTCAAACGGAGGCCCCAAAGATGGGACCAGGCACAATCCTGATTAGCTCCCGATCCAATCTCAAGCCATGATACAGTAGGCTTCCAAGGCCAGGATAGCGCAAGTGCGCCCCTCACCGGAGAGAACTCAGCCCAGCTATCTGAAACACTGACCGCCATCAATGCCAAAGTATCAGCTGGCTATGGTGCTCTTTACGTTGCTTCAGCCAATGGCGATCTTGATACCGTTCAGCTCTTGCTAGAAAGGGTGCACAATTGACCTCCACGGGGGCCTACGGGTGCCTTGGGGGACGAGCCATGCAGGGTACAGCGGCGCTAGGGTACGACAAGATACTAGATCTGCTTCTTCAATATGGATCGAATTTGGGAAGGTCGCGATAGAGATGATATGGCACCTTTGGCTTGCTTCTTGATGCTGGTGTCAATGCCGACGCTCGCGATGATCAGAATCAGACCCCTTACTTATGGGCTATGAAGAGAGGCCATGCAGTGACTGCTGACACAATGAGTCAGATGGATACTCACCCTAAAGCCGAAGACATATGGTAGATGCTCGATACCGGCGGGGCAATTTTTTCTCTCAAAGAGATTTGCCGACTCAAGTTGACTCGAGAGACAAAGATGGACGAACTACGCTCTCGAGAGTCACGAACTCTGATAACGAGACGTTGGCAATGGTCCTTATCGATGATGGTGCTTGGCTTAAAAAAAAGAGGATGGAAAAGGTTATACGCCATTTCTATAGGTAGCTAAGCAGGGTCATGTAACCATTGTGAAGCGCTTTTATTAAACCATCAAGCAAATATTTAAGTTATACACGAGTGATAGAAACAAAGGTCGCTTTCTTGGGCTGCGAAAAGAGATCATGTCCAGCAGTCGTCAGATCCTCATTGAATATGGAGCT
Organism: Alectoria sarmentosa; assembly: GCA_009733775.1. Taxonomy (NCBI): domain Eukaryota; kingdom Fungi; phylum Ascomycota; class Lecanoromycetes; order Lecanorales; family Parmeliaceae; genus Alectoria; species Alectoria sarmentosa. The sequence goes on from WOGZ01000007.1 coordinate 312,476, forward strand.
GATCTTGAAGCCGCGGATGAAGAGGGTCAGACCGCTTTGTTGTGGGCTTCGAAACGAGGTCTCGATTCGATTGTAAAATTGTTGTTTCAACATGGCGCGAAGTCAAAAACAAAAGATTTCAGCGATCGAGACGCGCTTATGCTGGCCGGACAGTGCAAGCAAAAGAAGGTCCTAAGGCCTCTGGAGGGATCGCGTCTGAAATGTGATTGCCATGAAGATGGTCACGCCAATCAAAAGACCATCAACGTCGCACGAAATGCTGAGATGTCACCTGCAGTCTATCAAGATCTTCGCGCAAACCAGAGACGGATGTGGTGAATGATGTGGCTGCAGCGAACGGTCCGCGACTTGCGCCCGAGCGTAGTATGCATTCACAAATGTGTCTCTCGCGCCGCAAATATCCCTGGAAATGGCGAGCAATGGCGTAGTGCTGAGCGGATCTAGTCGAACTTATCTTTGTAATACTTAGTTGGTGTATATAATGAGCCAGACTTAGTTTCAATCTTGTGACATTTTGACGAAAGATTATTCTTAAACACGTATCGCAGAAGCACAATATTAATGACAAGAAATTAAGTTTCACAATTCGTGACTTTCTTTAATTACTCGATAAAAATTTCAGTAGAAGATTATTATCAAATATTCATGCAAGTTAAAACTTCGATATGTAAAAATGAGACTTTTATCTGACGTACGTTTTAAGAACTTATTAAATTAGTTACTGATTTTGTTAATATATAAATGCAGACTCGAATTAAAAAGGCGATAAATCTGATAAGCAAATTAGAACGCATCACTTGCAATTTCTGAAAATGAAAGTCGCGCAGCTCGGTTAACTTGATATCAACGATTTTACTCGAAGCTGCTATATCGCGAGAATAAATATAAAGCTGTTTATTACTCACTCAAATCTTTTCGTAAAAGACATTTTTATTTTTGTTTTATATACTTAAATAATATATTAACGAACTCGCTTATAATTTTTTAAGTTCGAAGACGTTTTAAACGAAATTTAATATGTCTCTTTAACACACTTTCATTATCTACGATTTTTTAATTAATAAATATCGAGCGTAATATTAAAAAAGATTTTATATTCTTTATTATTTCGAAATTTATTTATTTTAATAACGTGATTTTTCGTATTAATCGATAATTACGTTATAAAATTTATTAAAATCGATATTATTATTTTTCTTATAATTAAATCGTTTAAAATTATAATTAATAAATTATAATAAATTATATTAAATTATTAATTATATATTAAACTTAAATGTAAATATTTTATCGTAACGAAATTAAAAATAAAATTATTATTAATAGCGACGATTTAAGATATTAAAATTAATAAATATATTTATAATTTAAGCGCTTTAATAGTTTTTTTGAAATGAAAATAAAATGAAAATAATAAAATATGTTTATAATATATATAATATTTAAATATTAAATTAATTTAAATTTTTTAAATTAAATTTAATTAAATATAAAGTTATTATTAAAATATTAAATTGAAAAAATTTATTAATATAAAATTATA